>RJWJ010034694.1:0-17097 GCA_004363605.1 Indri indri | reverse complement strand
TTGGTGTGGTGGGGTAGTTTTTGAACCTATTCTTTTTTCCTTTCCTTTTCCTGATACACATACTACATCTCTCAATCCAACTAAAAGATAAGTGAAGAGAGAAGATTGACTGCTGTTTGTCTGTCCCCTCTCCCTGCAAATCTGTGCCAGCTCCTCCATCCTATCACTCCCATCTGTCACAGGCCAAGAACATGAATTTGTGGCTACCTTGGGGGAGTTTATCTTCTCCTTCTCCTTCCCCTTCCCCTCCCTTCCCTTCCCCTTCCCCTCCCCCTCCCTTCCCTTCCCCTTTCCTTTCCCCTTCTCCTTCTTCTTGTGAGTCATGTGTTTGGTACTTTTTCTTTGGTTTTCCACTTCTCCCAGAATAGTTATGTCCACTTTAATCAGTGTCTCGCAAGCACACAGGTATCTTCTTTAATCTCCTTCCTCTCTCCCCACTTTCTTCCAATTCGTGCCCATTTATTTCAAGAAGGGCTCTCTTCCTTCACATGCTTTCTTCCTACTTCCTTGAGACTTTTATGAACTAGAAAAAGTCCCACATCTTGGCTGATGTGTCACACACCTTTGTCAAAGAAATAAAGAAATTCTCCATCCACCCTATGTGCTTATAAGGGGTACACCAGCTGGTGGGTTCCTTGGCTGCAGAGTGCACACCTGGAGAAAGAGACAAGCTCAGAGACTGAGCAGGGAAAGTGAGAGACTTGATGTTGGTCTTAGCAAATGGCGCAAAGAAAGGCAAAGCCAAACATGGAAGTGTGAGGAACAAGAAAGCTAAAATGAAGTGTGCAAATGGAAGACGTTTTGAATAAATTCCAGAGATGGTGAGCAGAGCATTTTTTGCCTACTGTCCATCTTGGCTTGGGTAATTAGACAAGAATTATTAATTGCCAGGAACGAGTTGATTCCTGTGTGACTGAGACCTAAAACAGTGTTACAAAACAGTAAACTATACAAGTCCTGCACAGAGAAAAGGAAAGGGTTGGTAAGAGAAGAGAGAGTAGCTGAGTTGTAACCACTGTTGCCAAAGAGAAAGGACAGAGGAAAAAGAAAAACACGGCTCTAATCCTCAAAAAATGTCCAGAAACTCTCTTTAGAAAGTCTTCAAAAATTTCCATTTACATTCTCTTTTCTCTTAAACACAAACTTTTAAAATAAAACCATAATTATTCTTCATTCAATTGACTGTTGTATTTACTGCCTAATATTATATTTTTCTGATCTTTATATTAGCAATGTATGTTATAAATTTCCTTATCTGTAGAAGGCAACTGAATTAGATGATTTCTAAAATCCCACCCAGTCTCCCAAAAGTCTATAATATATTTTCACTTGCATTTTACAAGCATTGGTAGCCCATCCAATCTGCGAACCTAATCATCTCATTCATTTGTTTCTACCAACAAGGACTGCATTATAAGTTCAAAATAACCAATTTATAAAGAAATAAATAATTGGAAACTAAACCAGTTGTGTGTTGAATTTCTGCAAAGTATTTGAATATACTTTGAATATATAAAGGAGGTTGAACTAGGTTGAGCTCTATAATCCTTTTCACCTTAAAAGTCTGTAGTATTGTAATAAAATGTAATGCTTAAAGGTTTGCTTATTTTTTAGAAAGCAACTATCTTGAAATTATCAGTTATTGTATATTCCTATTAACTTGTCTTTAAGAAACTTGTTTATAATCTCCATATATTTAAGAATATTCAAATCTTCATATATTTAAAAATCTATTTTAATCTACAATATACTTCCAAAGTTTTAAATTTCATATTGCAAAATAAGGAAAATTTTAATTATATTTCTGGCAATATGAACACTGTATATGACTCAGTTAATTGCAAGGCCACCACCACATAGAGTGGAAAATTTGATAAGTATAGAATTGTTCTGAAGCAATAATAGGATAACACAAGGAGAGAATTACATTGTATCTCAGATCTTGTAGGTCATAGGCCATAAAATTATTCTTTCTCTCCTCTAAGAACATTTTAAATCTATTATGCTTTCTTTTATTTTGAATCACCGAAGCATTTTAAAGTAAGAAATCTTTCTGAAAGTAATAAATTAATGCTCTTTCAGTGAAATTTTCACTCAAATGTCAAAACCACTACCACCTTTCTGCATTTTTTTCACTAAAAACTTTTTTTTAGTTTTATAATGTAGAAATGGTTTTTATGTTCAAAAGAATTCCTTATTTTTGCAAATGCATTAACCATTATGCAGTTTTGATAACAATTTTTTAAAAATCCCATTAAACATATATTTACTGAATTAAAGAGAAGTATAAGAGACAGTTCCTGTCCCCAAGAGGGATTACACTACATTTAGGATGAACACAAATGAAGCAACCAAAGATGCATAAATAAATATGAGCCTTATACGCGGCAAAAAAGGTAAGTGTAATGGAAGTTAGGGAAAATAGAGGATATTGAGAGACACGGTGGTCCAGGTGCTCTTCAGGGAACGTGTGGCAGGACCTTTAAACATGGGAGAAATGTGTTAGACAGTGTTTCTGAAACCTCTGGCACTGACTTGGCATCTTGGGGCCATTAGTGTAATGGTCTGGACATGGGCTCTGGGACAGAGTTTTTGGCCTTATAGCCTAGCTCTCCCAAGTGACCTTAGACACAGTACCACACATCTTGATTTCCTCATCTCTACAACAGAACAATGGTGTGAATAATAGTATATACTTCATAGTGTTGTTTCAAGGATCTAATGAATTAATAAAATGGTACAGCACATATTAGGTTCTCAATACATGTTTGCTATTATTTTCTTGCACCATTACAAGAGTATTTACTTAATAGTTTTCTTTTAGACATTCAGGTTTTTTTTGTTGTTGTTGTTTGGTTTTTTTTTTACTCAAGTAAGTATATTTAAAAGATATTTTGATTATCCCAAGTGGATAATGAATCTCATTTGCCTCTATAGAAGATAAACATAAAAACAAATACAAGGAAAACAATGCTATTAAATTTTAGTTATATACTCAGGCCTGTCAAAGGCTCTGTGCTAAAGCCTGTTTTCTCTTTGTAAAAAAACGGATTAAGGAAGTATAGAGGGATTAGAGAGATACTGGCACCAACTTAGATTTCTTCCTTTGGAAGGACTGAAAGAGAATTGAAAAAGAAATAACTTATTCTGTATGTGATTTACTACTATTTAATGCCACTGTGCACTTTCCATCATGAATCATCTCTGTATGCTTCCCATGCTTTGACAGGGCCATTAGAAGATAAAGGGCAGGAGAACTGTTCATTTACTATTGACCGGTCTTGTTTTCAAAGGTGTGCTATGTGCACTGATTGTATATTTTCAATGGTACACATTATATTCTATTTTCTATCAATTTCAACTCCCATTCAGAATGAGAAAAAAATGATGGTTTATCTCTAATTTTTAAACTCAAGAGGGAAAATCTGGTTTTCCAAGAGGGGAAATACATACCATATTTGGCTGTCTACTGTGATACGTTCCACATTATATGTTAAAACTATGAATAGACCTGTAAAATAAATTTCTCCCAAGTCACCTCCTATCCGGTAAAAACAAAAACTAAGTGAACAACCTGGAAGAAAGCTTTCAAAATTTTTAAAAAGTGTTTTCGAAATTTAAAAGTGTACCGGTAGTGTTTATTGAAGCCATCAGAAGTAGTTCTCCACTACCTTTGCTCTTATAGATAAGAAATTAGACCTGGGATGATATTTGCAAGTGATGTGGCTAAGAATAAACACAAATGAATAATGGGTAAAAACCAGAATTTGATATATTCCTTAGGACACTCTTCAAACGGTGTTAAAATTCAGAATTTGGTATGTTCATTCACTCTTTGCTAGAAGAAATTTGTTCCTGCAAATCTAACGTGAATTACTTTAGTAAGATTCTAAAATTACTTTGCAATTTACATGCTACTTTTACATATACTCTTACTTTTAATATTTTATTGGCCATGTTATATATTTAATCAGAAGTAGATATCACATTTTAGATACTTCTATTAGGAAATATAATTCATACTAAGAACATCTACAAAATACAAAAACTCTATTTCCTACTCAGTTCGTATTTTCCATTTCATTCAATCAACAAATATTTATGAAGTACGTCAGCTACTGTTCTAGGCACTGAATATACCTAGAACAGTAGTGAATAAAAGACCACGACAGACAAAAACTTCCATGCTCTTGGAAATTATACTCCAGTGTCCTTCAGGACACTATTGAAACATAGCATGAAACATGAATTTTCTATTTTTAAGCAAATTATTTTCATTTTATTGTGATTTGGGTTCAAAGGGGTATTATGAAAAGAATATCATTATCTTATTCCTTAGTAGTTTTTATATTCATCTTTTAGAATACATGAAAAAACAATAAAAACTGTACAAAGAAACACAAAACATCTTCCTTTTAGATTCCTTTGTTCTTCTTCTTTTCACTGTTTTATAGAAAAGTCCTGGGGGCAGGGCACCATGACTTGTCTGTGTCCCAAGCACACAGCCCCAAACCTGGCACATGATTAGTGCCCAACAAGCTGTACTGAATTAATGAGTAACTTCAATATATATGTATTTATAGTAAAATCAAACCAGGAGAAACCAAAACTATTGCATGGATGGTTAACAAAAGATATTCAAAGTAGTCTGAATGGGAACTATTTGTGTCACTACATTCTCTTATGCCTACCTGGGATTGCCTCCAAGAAAACTTTAAAACCCTGAAACTGTTTGATCTCTACCAGGGGGCCTTCAGAAAATAATCAGACACCATAATTGTTACCTTCCAGGATGGAATGTGCATCTCTTCTCTATCCCTTAACAAATCTCCATGGTCTGGGAGTGGGAGAAGACTTTGTGTGCTGGAAGGGAGGAGGTGGTGTTTAGGGATGGCATGAATGACAAACAGTGAAAGGTGAAAAATGATATTCTATGCTTCATTGACTCAGACACAGGTGAATGACTCAATTCTTTTTTAGCAACCATATTGACTACAGTGTTGTAATACAGACATACAGAATTGGATGCCTAAAAGCTTAAAATTTTATCTTTCCTTCATTTTCCTTCCTCCCACCACTTCCCCCACCACCATAGGGCGTTTAAGGCAAAGCAAAGTGGGCCAAAAATGCCATTCTTCATGTGGGAAGAATACACTATCTAAATGTGCCTGGAAAACAAACAAGGAGAGATTTTAGTGTTTAACTGTAGAAACAACCAGTTACAAGTCAGAATAAAAAGTATCTTGCCTTGACACATTTCCTTTTCAGCATCATGTTCAGCCAGACATAGACAAGCTTGAGAAGAGGATTAAAAGTTGTTTCCTCCAACTCTGGAAACAATTCCACTTGAAGGCTCAATAGTTCAGGTAAGACTACTCATTTTGTGACTCATGAATCAGTGATTGTACCTCTTTATGGAAGAAAGTTCTTTCTCTCTAGCTGTTCAGAACCAACAGTGTTTGCAAAACATCAGAATTCCAGAGAGGAATTAGAAGAGAATCTTGCAGATTTTGTTGCCTGAATATTCATTAACTGCTACCTTTCTCAACCAGCCAAGAAATTGCCTAAATAGTCTTTGTTTTACTGTAACAACCTAAGTTAACTTTCTCTTTAGCAGAACAGCATCCACAGCTGCAAAAACCGTGACAATTACAGAGGCTAAGAGAAATTTCCAGCACTGATTTCTTCAGTTGAAGAATTTGAGGAATTAAACATGCTTATTCATTTGAAATATCAACTCAACTACTCCAGACAGAACCTGACACTAACAATGAAGAAATAGATTTTTAAATTATATATATATATATATATATATATATATATATATATATATATATTCCATTGTAGTATCACTCATTTCTATAATGTGCTTTTGAAGAAAGAAAAAAAGGTTCTGTATTTTACCGGTTTTTTTCTTTCAATACTATCATCATCCCATCCATTGCTGCAACATAAAGATGTAGTTTGAAGAATTTCCCATCTCAAAGAATGCCTTGTATCCCCATCAGCAAAGTAGGCACACTCTGGGAGGCCAGCCAGGATGTGGGAATGGCCTCCTATAAAACTGGATTTTTATACGTATGTTAAAACGCGATTCTACCTGTATTTGCAGTACTTTTAAATTAACGAAAGTTCTCTACCCCTCAAGAATACAATGCTAAAATTCGGAGAATTATTTTTTCCATTTTTTACAAACAAAGGAATAATATATTTTAAAGTAGAGTAAGTACAGTTTTGAAGGTGCTTTAATACTTTCTTTGATTGGAAAAGTTTATGCAAACTAAACTCAGAAACTGTATATTGTACCTTGAAAACTCTGTTAAGATATACACTCCAGCACTGTACTAGGGCCGTTTTCCTGTATCATGTTAATAGAAAACATTAACCTAACTGGCAGGTTTTCAGGAGGTTGAAAAGGTTGGAATTAAGTTCCCCAGCCAGAGCGACAGTTGTCAAAGCTGCACTTCGGGTTTGTCGGTTCCCATTCCTCCCCTCCTCCTCCCGTCCCAACGCCAGGGAGGTGGTGGGGAGGGGGCACGATGGGCGAGGCAGACAGTCTCCGAACGGCGGGTCCTCGCTGCGCCGCGCACCTGCCGCCCCTCCTCCTCCGTGCGGTCGCAGCCAACTTCCCGCTGGACGCCTCGCCTTCGGGGCAGGGGCGCACCTGGCCCACCTGCTCGCCCACCTCCGCCCGGAGCCTGCGGGAGCGGGGGCGAGCCGGGAGCCTAGATTAGTGGGCCGGCGCGCTATTTTTTTTTTAAGTCAGCCTCCCGGGGGATGTTGGATTTGGCGGGGTGTGCTCTTTGAAATACTATATTGGGAACCTCACACATAATTTTTTTTTAATTGCAAACCTTCCCAGTTCGCTCCGCAGCTGGAGAGCAGGCCCGAGGCGGCGTCCCCCGCTCGCTTTCCCTCCTTCTCGCTCCCTCCCCGCCAGGAATGGGACTCGCGGGAGCCGCCCCCTCCCGGGCGCCCACTTGGTTCCTCCCAGCTGCCGTGTGAATGGGCCGCCCTCCGGATTCCGCGGAGGGGGCTGCGGGAAGAGGCCGAGCCCCGGCCCCGGCGGCCGCCCCCGCCCCCGCCCCGCGGCGGCCCACGCCGGGATCTGCGTCACTCGGCCGCGCGTGGGCGGGAGCCGGAGCGGCGAATGTAGCAAGAGCGGAATCTCCCAATGTGACAGCGGCGGGGAGGGGGGGCGGTGGAGGCGGCGGCGGCGGAGGCGGGGGAGGGTGCAGCGCGCGGGGGGGCAGGGGAGGGGAGGGCGCGGAGGGGGAGGCGCCGCCGCCGCCGCCCGCGCTCCCGAGCGCGGAGGAGCCGCCGCCGCCACCGCGGCCAAGCGAGCGCCGTCGGGGCGGGCGGGCCTGAGCTGGGGGGGAGCAGGGAGAGTGCGCCCACCACCTTCCCTTCCCCCCTCGATGGGAGCGGGGGCGTCCCGGCTCCCGCTGCCGCCAGAGGAGGGAGAGCCGGGGGCCGTCACTTCAGAGTTGGGGCTGAGCAGTCCTTGGGGAGAGCGCGCCAAGACCGCTGCAGCCGCTGGCCGAGTACGTACCACAGCGGACGTTCGCCGCTCTCGATCGGCCAAGTGCGGGACGCGTTCGCGCGGCCGCGGGCAAACTTGGGGCGGCCGAGTCGCCGGGCCGCGCGGGCACTTCGGGGGCGGGCGTCCAAGGAAGCGGGCTTCGCACGGCCGCCGCCGGAAGGAGAGGGCGGCCTCGGGCTCGTGTGGGCGATTCCCGGAGAAATTCGGTGTGCGGGGGCCGCTGGAAGGAGGGGAGCGCAGCAGCGGCCCTGACTTGTGCGTTTCCTTCCGAGTAAAGCCGGGGGGCTGAGTCCATTCTCCTAACCCGGCAGGGGTCGTCAGGCGGCACCGGGAGGAATCGTGGGGCGGTGTGCGGGTGTGCGCTGTGGGTCGTGCGCGCCGGCCCGAGTTTTGCAGCCTCCTTCGTCAGGGGCAGTCTTTTTGTTTGTTTACTTCATAAAAGTCCTGCACTTACCGTCTCAATTTTCTTTATGGGTATTCTCCTCTTCTGAATGTAGTTTTCTTTTTAAAAGCAGAAGGAGAGTTTTGCTTGGAGGTGGCTTACAGAAACTTGGAGCCGAGGTGCAGGGAACCGAGAGATTCTTTGTGCCTCTAAGGCCGAGTGAGGAATTTGCAAACACATGTGGGGCATACAAGCCTTGGATGCAGAGGTGTGTGACCTTATCATGGAGAAACATTGAAAGTGCTGTTGGATATTTGTGGTCTGCAAGCTCAGAGTTCACAAAGCTTGAGATATGAAACGACAATTCTAGTAAGCCTAAATGTTGCAGGATCTTGGGGAAAAGGTTAGTTGAGTTGGAATATGCATTTATAGATACTGCAGACCAAGTTTTGCAGCAAGGTGATCGGGAGGAATCGGAGATTTGAATACACTTACTCTTCGCTCTTGAGATTCGTGAGGCATGGAAAATTTTTAGATGGCTGTTAATTTAAAATTTCATCCGAAAGAGACGATTTGGAGTAACTTGTCACTACCAATTGGTTTGCCAGTGACGTGTCTGCCAACTTAAGGAGTGCAAAGATCAGAAGCTGAGAGGGAAATTCTCATATCTTGTTTAAAAATATTTTGGCAGTTTTAATAGATAATATTAGATTGCATAGGAACAGAGGAACCGAATTTAAAATAGATTAGTCACGTAGGAAATGCTTCGCTGTTTTGTTAGTAGAGTGTGCACGCAGTGGCTTACTCTCTTAGATTTTCACTTCTTTGAAATTTTTTCCCTGAACAACTTACCCAGTTATGATATTTCATAATTTATTTGTGGGTTTTAAGAAGTATTGGAAGAGAGGATGCATTGGAATTGATTTCTCTGTTTTTGGGTGGAGATTGATCTCTTCCTGAAGACTTGAAAGAGCTGCTTCTAATCTAAGTGCAAGTGAAAGTGGCCCTTAAATGCAAGAGTATTCCTTTTTCCTCCGTATTTGCATTACTTGAGACATTTAATATCGTCCTTTCATTAAGATTAAAAGATTATTTTGTCTTTATAGATATTAACATGCAAACAAAGGTTCTGTTGAGACTTTGCCCGTGGCTGGCAAGGTCAACCTTCTTTATCCCTGTTTTGGGTATTATATATTGGAGCATTAGGTCTTGAAAGAAAAAAAATTTCAAGGAACCGTTGGAAGGTTTCTTATTTTATTATCTTCACCATTTTTCCCTAAAGTTAATATGTCACCCCGATTGTATTTCCTGGCTTTGGTGGTCTCTTGTTACATGTGAATGTTATCAGTAGTAATGATAATAATAGTAAAATCATTGAGGCACTGTAGATTTTTATCTTATTCTGCCTGCTAATTGTGGATGTAATTCGAATGATGAAAATCCCTAGGTTAACTATAGCTGATGCAAGGACATTTAATGAGCCTGTATGTCTAGTAAATAATTTGATATATCTAATAAATAATTTTTCTCATTTTGTTTAAAAATTAATTCAACTTAATGTCAGCTAAATTAATTAAAAATTTTCCTTTTTTGTGACTAGTAAATAACATCCATTGTTGAATAGGAAAGTTAATAGATTTTCATTTTCCTTGTTATAGAATGAGTTAAAGCATTACATACTTTCTTTTAATTTAAGAACATACTAGTTTAGTATTAAAGATTTTGGGGGTTTACACTGTGGGCACTGTAGATGCTTCTCTGAAAGAAGAAATTATGAAGTGGGGGAGGTCTTTGAAGAATTTGTTGCATGAACTTTAAATATTTAGAATAAAAGATGGATGGAAACCAAGTATGTCAGGGTTTTTTTTTTTTTAATGTAGAGACAGGGTCTTGCTATGTTGTCCAGGCTGTCCTCAAACTCTTGGGCTCAAGTGATCCTCCTGCCTCAGCCCTCATCAGATTTTTGTATCTGTTGACCTAAGACTTAGGCTTTATCTATTCCATTATAACAAGCCTGTAGTCACTTTTTGTTGGTGCTGTTGTGAATATTTTTGGAAATGTATTCTCTGTAAAATTTACCTTTAAATGTGAAGCTGTGTTCTGGATGGAAGTGACTATTTTATAATATGTTTTGAACAGTGTAAGATCATACTAATGTATAATCGACTTTATGCATATTGCTTTGTGGAATTTATTAAATATATTACAGAATAGTAATACCCACTCAAGCATAAGGTTGCTAGTCCCTTTGGATTTATTTTTATCTTACCTGCTTCTTTCATTCTTTTGAGTAGTAGAATGAAGAATAGTACAGTTATTATATTAAATGCAGATTCCCTTTGTGATCTGACATGTCCAATAACTCATACAATAGTAGAATATACTCCTTAAACTTAATAATGGAACAAGTGGGAAATTTGAGAAGTCAATGCTGTGAAAAAATGGTAATCCTCATCTTGTGAGAATTCACACAGCTAAAACATACCATTAAGCTTTCAAATAGTTTGTTGTTTCTCAATACATTGTATTCAGGCAGTGGCACATTAATTTGCATGGTATGTTAATTTTTATAGAGAAACTTCTGAAAAGATGATAAAATTTATATATATTTCCTGCATACTCTGTGCTCAGAGGGCATTTAATGTTTGTTGAATGACTTGACTGTTGGTTGAATTTCCAGCCATTATATGAATGCTAGTATTTGCCTATTATCATAGTTAAATTACACATAGTTATTGTTTAATAGTAAAATAAATCTGATTTCCTGTTTTAAAATTTGATAAATAAATTTAAACTTACACATTGAATACTTTCAGTAAAATTTTAAGGAGTCTCACAAATATTTTTCCAGTTTCATTCAGAATTCAGGAAAGAATCAATAGGGGAGAACATTTTAAGTTTCCCAAATTACCATTAATTCATTAGATGCTGTATGTTTAATTCATAGCTATGACAGTAATAAGATCCAAAAGTGTCTTGACTTAAGATATAGCGCTGAATGCTTGCTAATAATGTGCCTATGTAAATAGTTTGGAACTTAAAACACATGTTATAAGAGTTAGTATAGTACCTAGGGCAACCCTGCAATCTTAAGTAACTCCTGAAATGTGACTGAACTATATGTAATCATTTTAGCTTGAGTTCTGGGTTCTAGGATGAGGATAAAAGTGAGAAGAATTAACTTCCTAGAGGATCATTCTACCCTAAGCCAAATTCTGGCTTTTTATAAACCTTTTCAGTTTCAACCATTGCAGTCTTCTCCCAGGGCCCTGTACCTTCAAGCTACACTCTCCTAAACTTGGCAACACTTCAGAGGCTTTAAGTGTAGTCTGTGTCCTCAGATTGCCTATTTTCTTCATCCCCACTTCCCACCTTAATCTTCCATTTCCTTAGTGCGCAGCAGATCTTGTCTAGATGTTAAGAAGAAAACAATCTGGTGGAACTAATTCACCTTAATCTGTAAATGACTCATGAGCTCTTCCCAGGGCTTTTCACATTTTTTGTAAGTCTGTAAGAGTTTCTATTAATATTAACTCAGATAATTTTCAAGTAAAAATTTCAGGTTATGTTGGGGGGAAGGAATTGCTAGTTCTCTGCACACGTAAGTCAGGCCTCATTGGGATTTAGCCCTTAGTTTCTTCCTACTTCTAGAAGAGTCTCTTTTCCTTGGACTGCCATAGACTTCATTGTGTGTGTGTATGAGTATTGCTGTATATATATATATATATATTTGTGTTTGCATATGTGTGCATAACAATGATTCCTATAGCATGGAGGGGAGAATATTCAAGAATGGTGATTATGACTCCATTTCAATATAATGATAGGATAGGTATTTGGGGATAACTTACACCGTGTTTAATTTATAGGAACAGGAAAGAAAAAGACCTAGGATCTCTCATGACTGAACTTGAATTTTTAAAATGCAGGTGTTGGGCCTGGACTCACGATGTATAGTATGACACTAACCATGTATAGTTCCTATGTTTGGGAGAGTATCTTTGATCTCTTGGAGACAAATAGTTGTGTTATGGGACTCTACCATGTAGTCTTCTAAGAAAGAGGAAGTATTAAGGATAAGAGAATGAAAAGGATTGAAGGTAAAGTAACAGATGTCCTGTTATTAGACTGGCAATTCTTTGGGGTACCAATTTACGCGGAATACATCAGTTTTGGAATGTGAAAGAAGGTTGCTGGTCAGATTCTGACTCAAACATTGGGTTTCATTCAACAGCAACCTTTGGAGAGATGTGATTCTTGAACACTTGGAATCAAGGGGGGATAAAAGATTAATTAAAAGAGAGAAAATAGTGATATAAAAAAATTTATAAAATTTTATTCTAAGAGCAAAATTTTCTAATAAAATTTGAAATTTGCTTTTTTGATTCACATTTACATTAAATGCTTTTCAGTCAGAATTTATAGAATGGAGTATAAAATGTAAAATGCTATTGATGTATATTTTTAATATGATTAAACTAGTAATTTTGATAAAAATGGAAAGAATATTTCGCTAGAGAAACAGTTTTGCTCTGATTTTGGAAACTGATAATATTTGTGTATAATTTCAAGAGATTTTCATTGGAAAAACGTCGATCAAAGAAAGGGTGTCAATATAAAGATTTTATTTACAGTATTGAGGAAAGTTACGTATTGGGCATAAACCCAGTACACCTTCTCAGATACGCCGCATTGCCTCCTGCCTTCTCCGTGAAGGTCAGCACCCACCGCAAGGTGCCCTTCTGCTTTCAGGTTTAGATGCAACACCGTGATGTTGAGCCCAGTAGAGTTGGTGAGCTGCCAGTGGCTTCACCTTAATCAACAAAAATATACAGAAGGTGGGAGGAAGCTGGTCAGTTAAATTCCTTCTCCTTTTTTTCTTTGCTAAACTTCTCCAGGAGATAGTTCCATCTTTCAGCCTTCGCAGAGATGTCATGTAATGTCAAACTAACAGACCTCTGAGAGCACTCTCTGCAGTCTTCTTTAAAGCAGTAGCCAACACAATAACACATGTCACCACATTGACTCACATCATTCTGTGCCTCAGGTACTTTCTTCTCACAGCCTCACCACTGTGGACATGTATGTCCCAAATAAAGTCTCAACCTATAATTCTTACTGCATTATTAAATAGAAGTAGTTTAGGAAATTATCGAGGATAATTATATATATGTATGCATGTATATATGTGTATATATACAAATATGTATTTGTATATATGTGCTTGAAGGAAATAATAAAAATTTAAATATTAACACACACATACAAAAAGATTAATAGGACCTAATTCCTGTCCTCAAGGTGCTTATAACCTAGCAGTAACTTGTTCTGCAGACACAGGTAAGTCATTTCCCTGGTTCTCTGGCTCCTTTGCACATTGCATAGCATTTACCATAGTTTAAGTGTCTGCTTCTCATCTGTCTCCTCTCTATGAAGGACCATCTTTCCTTTGTATCCCCAGAACTGGTTCAGTGCTTGGTATATTTGAATGAGTGCAAAAAAATGAGAGTGAGAGAAAGTGTTGTGCAGTTCCGTGTGGGGAGAGGACACCTACAACCAGAGGGAAGGCTTTTTGGAAAAGGTTATGGAGGTTGAAGGGAGGGAGGATGCCTGGCACAGGGCAGGGAAGTGGGAGACACATTTGAGGAATGCCCAGTGTATCTATTTGGCACGAGCATAGGGGCATGTTAAGGAACAGAGAGAAGGCTGGAAAGGTGGATTTGGGTCTGGGGTGCCTATGTGAGTAGTTTGGATTTCTTTATGCAGTGGAAAAATTTGCACAGATGAATTAAGAGCCACACCTGTCCTTTAGAAAGGTAAAGTTGGCATTGCAGTGTGGTGTATATTGAAGGTGAAGGAGCTGTTTTCAAAGTTAGGTCAAAAAGCAGTGAACACTAGAATTAGGTGCTTTTGAGGCAGAGAAAGAAAAGGGTGTGGTGTGGCCTAAGGACATGTAGATTTGAGGAAGGAAGAGGAAAAAACAAAGGTGGAATCCAAACGTTTATTAATCCAAGCAACCTAAAGACTAGTGGTGCAACTAATGAGAGTTGGGAAGAGTAGATTTGGGAATCTGGAAGAAGGGAGGAAAATGAGATAATGTACTTGATTTTGGATGTATTAGATTTGAGATTTTGACAGTCTCCAGGTGAATGCCAAATTATAGTTTGGAGGAACGATTTGGGCTGATGGTTCTAAACTTTTCAGGTATGAAGATCACTTTTTAAATTAAAAAAATGTCAATATTCATCATAACTTTTAGTATTGAGAATACATATAATGACAAAAATAACAAATTTAGTTACACTTTTAAATGAGTTTGTATTTTATTAAATCACAGAAATGTCTATTTAACTTCATTTGCAAAGCAGATGTATGGTGAGAGCATCTTTGTCACTCAGTAGTCAGTGCTTGGTGTGCATTTGGACTTGAGAACACTTTGCAGTCACTCCATGACCCTGGCCCAGGAACCACTGGTCCAAGCTACAGATACAGATTTGGAGGTCATCTGCCAGTAGTGATAATTGAAGCCTGGAAGTGGATGAGATTATCAAGGGAGAATATGGACAGAATACAGGAAGAGATCTAATATAAAACTTTGAGGAATTCTTATACTTAGAATGTAGTAAGGGAAGGGAAGGAAAACAATACAGCATTATCACAGTCAGGTGAAGAGCAATCAAGGAATGATGTGGTGCAGCAGAGAGGTTGATGGGAGAGAGGCCCAGGGGATAACCCAGTAGTTACTGGAGAATTTTGAGAGACTGGTGAGGCCAGAAAGCAGGCTGTACTGAAGCAGGGTTGAAGGAGTGATTCTGCTTTTCCCTGGTGACCATTAAAGGTCTCTCTCCTATCCTAAATCCGCATATCCCGGTGTGGAGAATGTCGGGGAAATTTTGTTTCCAGTAGGGAAACAGGAGTTGACCAGTAAAGTTTTCTGGACCAGACTAGCTCTTTTTATTTCACTTAGCATAGTTTGAATCTGGCAAATGACTGATGCTACCCTATAAGGAGTCAAAGTGAGATTTTTTCAAAAAGGTTTTGGAACAAATCTTTACCATTTAAAATGGATGAGTGAATCACAACAAATAGTCTTAAACTAATCCTTTGTTGTTTAATTCCTCTTCCCTAATACCAGGGTTCTCTTTATTGGCCTGGGCAGGGCGAGGAACTGGTCTAAGTGGAGGTTTGCTGTACACCTGCAGCAAGGCCTCAGGTTTAGCTTTTCAATGCAATAAGAATGAGTAACTGGTTTTTCTTAACTGTGGAAATCGTAAAAAGGTCAGACTCAGCATGGTTGTTCCAGGATATCTTGAAAGGGCCAGGTAAAAGTGTTCAGCTGAGTGGATTTACTATACTGTTATATAACCTACCTGTGTATAGTGTTGTGTTGGGGACCCCTGTTATATTTACTTAAGATTGGAGAGTTGCAGGTAGAAGCTTGCTTTCGACATATTTGACCTTCGTGTTGAACCATGAATGGTTACAGATTTCATGAAAACAGAAAATCTTATAAAAGTTTTTTTTTTTAATCAAATCAAGTTAATAATATATGAAGGGGTGGGCGTTTAAATTATCACAGCTGGCTTTGGAAGAAAACTGAAACATTCTCCTAAAGCAAAAGCTTAAGGAGAAAACTCCTTTCCCAGCAGTAAGTGTGGGCTTTTAGAAAGCCTCCTGGGACTCCGAATGGTTTACTTAGTTATGTTTCATCTGTTATCTTGACTTTGGAAAGGCACACTTGGTCTGGTCAGTCCTTATGGCCCATAGTATATTCATAACTACTTTGTTACCTGTACATAAGGGCTTTCTTTTAGGAATTAAGGGCTTTCCTTTTTTTATGGGTAAAGATGAGAAAGGATAAAACTTGAAAATTACTGTTTTCTAAAATCATTGCCTTATCTCAGAAGAATAAAACCTAAGTTTGGGTCTTCTAGTTCTCTTTTTCTTAAGGTTCTCTTTTATATTTGTCTAATGTATTCTTTTTTTTCTTATTGCTCATGAAAAGATTAAAAACTTTCTAGATTTTCTCATGTAATCGTTCCTCTATTCCATAATCTGGGTAGTACATATGGTGAGTTAAATTGATCATTCCATAAATTTTGCACAGTTACAGCCCTCTTTTGACAAACATTGTGCACACACATTGTGTGTATATGTATTTTTTTAAATACTCGAGTTGAAAGCCTATGGAGCAGTTGCATTAGTTGTATGAAGGGAAAGTAAATTTCCGGAAGCCCTTCTCTTTGTTATAGTGTGGTTTAATATAGACTTAAACTTGAGTCTGTAATTCCTGAGAACTGTGTTTTTGTGGATTAATGTCCAACTGGATGATAGGCTTTTCCTGGAGTGGGAGGACAAGCAGATCTTCCTTTAGGCGATTTAGAAGATGTAAGAACGTTTTTATCCAGAGGACTGAGGTGGCATGAACGTGAAGGTGGACCTAAAGAACCTGGATTATCACAGAGCGTGTAGGAGTTCGTGATGCCCAGAGGATTTATTAAGTAGGGATCTTCTTGTGCAGCTTGCCAAATTTGCCAAATCATGGCAGTCTCCCGAGATGCAGCTCAGCGACCTGGGAAACTGTATTTTCAAAAGCACCCCAGGTGATTTCCTGGTTGTTAGCAGAAGTTACTGGGCCCTAATTCAGTCTTTTTTGATCTCTTGGGAAGTCATCAAGTCACCTGGTTATGCTTGTACTGACCCTTGCAAATAGCCGTAAAATTTGTGGAATTCACTAGTTGAAAAAACAGATTGTGAATGGCACAGAGGAAGTGGGGCTTCCCAGTAATCAGTCCTTATAATGGTAGGGAGGCCCATGCTCCTTGGAGTGACTGAGACTAGAATTTGTGTGACATCCTGGCTGATGGCATAAAACAAAAGTCCCAGGTTTGGTGACTTCCTGGCTTGCAAGGATGTTCCTAATATCCCTCTGCTTACATTACCTCCCGGTTAACTATTGCTCCATACTATTTGAGTTGAGAGTGGGTCTTCCCTTTTTCTCTGATGCATACCTTCTGTAATTTTCTCCATAGAGGGCCACAGAGTCCTTTTAATCTTAAGGGTGCATTGATTACAAGTTTATTTGTTTCTCTTAAATGGAAGTACTCAGTCAGCTCCTCTTTGTATGTTGGAAGTCTCCGGGTAACCGTGAACAACTTTTAAAGGCTGCCGA
>RJWJ010034693.1:0-17097 GCA_004363605.1 Indri indri | reverse complement strand
ACTACAGGCATGCGCCACCATGCCCGGCTAATTTTTTCTATATATATTTTTAGCTGTCCAATTAATTTCTTTCTATTTTTGGTAGAGACGGGGTCTCGCTCTTGCTCAGGCTGGTCTTGAACTCCTGAGCTCAGAACGATCCGCCCGCCTCGGCCTCCCAGAGTGCTAGGATTACAGGCGTGAGCCACCGCGCCCGGCCGAGAATTCTTAAAGATGGTGGATTTCAGGAGTGATATTTTGGGTCATTGAGCTCTTTCCCCAAAATCATATACACAAACAAATTAGAATTTAGAAAACTTAAATGTTCATTGGAAGAATCAGTGAAAAAAAGAAAAAAAATACAAAACTTACATGGTTTCTTCCCACCTCCATTCCTTTCCAAGCATGACTGTTAACAAATGTGCCAAAATTAATTGCTTAAGTATGATGGATTTGCAATGTCATCCCCAATGTAATCTATCTAAAGACTCTTTTTTTAATTTTTTTTTGAGACAGAGTCTCACTCTGTTGCCGGGGCTAGAGTGCCATGGCGTCAGCCTAGCTCACAGCAACCTCAAACTCCTGAGCTCAAGGGATCCTCCTGTCTCAGCCTCCCGAGTAGCTGGGACTACAGGCATGCACCACCATGCCCGGCTAATTTTTTCTATATATATATTTTTTAGCTGTCCAGATAATTTCTATTTTTAGTGGAGACGGGGGTCTCGCTCTTGCTCAGGCTGGTCTTGAACTCCTGACCTTGAGTGATCCACCTGCCTCGGCCTCCCAGAGTGCTAGGATTACAGGTGTGAGCCACCGCACCCGGCCTAAAGACTCTTTTGGATAGGCTCTGGGTTTGTGTGATGTTTCCTAAAATTTTCTTTCTTTTTTTTTTTTTTTTGAGACAGAGTCTCACTCTGTTGCCCTGAGTAGAGTGCCGTGGCGTCAGCCTAGCTCACTGCAACCTCAAACACTTGGGATCAAGTGATCCTCCTGCCTCAGCCTCCCTAGTAGCTGGGATTACAGGTGAGCACCACCATGCCTGGCTAATTTTTTCTATTTTTAGTAGAGACAGGGTCTCACTTTTGCTCACGTTGGTCTCGAACTCCTGAGCTCAAGCAATCCTCCCGCCTCGGCCTTACAGAGTGCTAGGATTACAGGCATGAGCCACCGCACCCAGCCTAAAATTCTAATCTATAACTTTGTCATCTATTTACTTAAGAGATTCAAGTGAGGGGACAAAATTCAGGTTTCCTGGTGGCAAGTCTCACTGGATGCTCACTAGAAGTCTCCTTGCACTTGACTTCTCTCCCACAAGGATGATGGAGACTTCCTCAATCACCTTGTGAGATTGTTAGATGTTAACCATGTGATATCTGGGAGATGGAATTGTCCAGGCAATTTTAATTTTCTTCTCTGTGCTTTTCTGCATTTAGCAAATTTTCTATAGTGAGTATGTGTTTCTACTATAATTGGGAGGAAAAAACCCAAGTAACCCAACATTTTGAAAACGTATCTTTTTTTTTTTTTTTTTTGAGACAGAGCCTTGCTCTGTCACCCAGACTAGAGTATAGTGGCATCATCATAGCTCACTGCAACCTCAAACTCCTGGCCTCCAGCAATCCTTCTGCCTCAGCCTCCCAGAGTGCTAAGATTACAGGCATGAGCCACCTTGCCTGGCCTGAAAACATGTCTTTTATTTTCAGTGTGAACTTCAGCTTTATGTATAAAAACCATGCTGAGAGGTAGCGTTGGGCTTCCTCTTCATCCACTGAACCCAAGTCAGAAGGAAGTGGAGACAGAAAATAGACCTGAACACAATATGACCAATACCCTTGGCCCCATCAAAAATAGCCTTAGGCAGGTGCAATAGCTCAGGCCTGGAAGCCCAGCACTTTGGGAGGCCAAGGAGTTTAAGAGCAGCCTGGGCAACATAGCAAGACCTGTGTCTACAAAAAAAATTTAAAAAATTAGCTAGGTGTGGTGGCACACACCTGTAGACCCAGCTACTAGGGAAGCTGAGGATTGCTTGAGCCTAGGAGTTTGAGGTTACAGTGAGTTATGATCAGGCCTCTGCACTCCAGCCTGGGCAAGAGAGGGAGTCCATGTCTCTAAAAAACAAAGACAAAAACAAAACAGCCTCAGATACCAGGATTCCTGCTGCAGCCATATGTTCAGCCTTCTCTTCTTAGATGCAATTTCCGCTAGTCCAAAGCTCTTGGTAGAGGTGGTGGTGGGGGGTGTGGGGTGGAGTAAAACAGAATAGTTCTTGTCCAGAGGCCTTCTAATTTCAACTTGGATACCTTTACCCACCTTGTCTTGGCACATTAAAACAGCTTACAAAGGAAAAACTGAGGACTCAGAAAAATACGCTGGCACTTTCAAGAGTCTAGAATTCCATCGCTAGACTGCCTCACCAAGCATGTTCTAGTTTGTGTGGAGTAATGAATCACTTATCATTTCACACTGCCATGACCAGTGCCTTGCGCCATGGGAGCCCTCTCTTTCCCTTCTTTTTCACTGACTTTCTCTCTTCAGGTGGGAAAATGTAGTTTGTGAAACCAGAGAAATTGATTCACATAGAAATAACTGTAAAAGTTCCAGAAGTCTGGACAAACAACAAGACTAGTAATTTCAGCCTTCCAATGATTATAGTTATTGTGCTTAGGAAGAAACTCCTCCCTTCCTACTCTCATTAATTTCCCCCCACTGCCCCCATGACTGTCCTCACTATTTTTGCAAGGCCAAGGAATTTCTTGACATGGAATTTCCTTCCTTTTAGGAATCAAAAGTAAACACTCACTCTAAAGTCCATAAGGTGCCTAGTTTTTCCTTACCAACTCTGAGTCTTATGCCTGGTGCACTGGCTCATGCCTGTAATCTCAACACTTTGGGAGGCCGACGTGGGAGGATCCTTAGAGGCCAGGAGTTCGAGACCAGCCTGATCAACATAGTGAGACCCTGTCCCTACAAAAAATAGAAAAACTAGCTAGGCGTGGCAGCATGCACCTGTAGTCCCAGCTACTCAGAAGACTGAAGCAGGCTTGCTTAAACCCAGAAGTTTGAGTTGCAGTGAGTGGTGAAGATGCCACTGCACTCTAGCCCAGGAAACAAGGCAACAGAATGAGACCCTGTCTCAAAACAAAAACAAAAACAAAACAAAAAAAACCCCTCTTAGTCTTTAATGATAATCTCAGTCCTTGCGGGTTAGAGGTGAGTGTTGGGAATCTATCCAGCCAGCTGAGTATAGGAGGCAGTATTACCACCCATATAATTAGGAGTTCACTAACGGGTCTGAAATTTCAAGGCCCTATCTCCTGTCTGTCATTCCTACTTGCAAAAGAATCTTAGGATTTTAGAATTGCAAGAAACCTTCACAAAATCTCTAGTAAACACATTCACTGCACAGATGAAGAAGCTGAGGCTCACAGTCCCTATAGCAGTGACTGGCACCCAGTAGGTAATTAGTAACTATTAATATTTGCTCAGTAACTATAATATTTGCTCTTTTCTTACTCACCTAAGTTATTCAAAATGACTAGTCCGTATTAGGATACAAATTTCCCAATTTCAACACCATTTTCTTCCTACTCTATCACATCGAATTTTGTGTTTCCATTGGGTCTACTATAAAGTCATTATGGCCATACCATAAATTTTATTTATTTTTTAAAAGCTTTATTGAGATATAATTCACATACCATACAATTCACTCATTTAATGTGTAACATTAAATGCCTTTTAGTATATTTATTTATTTATTGAGACAGGGTCTCACTCTGTTGCCCAGGCTGATGTAGTGGCAGGATCGTAGTTCACAGTAGCCTCAAACTCCTGGGCTCAAGTGATCCTCCCACCTAAGCCTCCTGAGTGGCTGGACCCACAGGTGCACACCATCACACTCAGGTCATTTTAAAAATTTTTTCAAAGATGTGGTCTTACTATGTTGCCCAGGCTGGTCTCGAACACCTGGGCTTAAGTGATCCTCCCACCTCGACCTCCCAAAGTCTTGGGATTACAGGTGTGAGTCACCGCACCAGGCCTCTTTCAGTATATTTAGTGTGTACTCATCACTACGATCAATTTTAGAACATTTTCATTACCCCAAAAAGAAACCCCTTACCCAATGGCAGTCACTCCATTTCCCCTCATCCCACCCTCTCATTCCCTACCAGCTGCAGGCAACTGCTAATTTACTGTCTCTATAGATTTGGCTCTTCTGCACATTTCATCTGTATAGAATCATACAATATGTTGTCCCTCACAACTGACTTTTTACTTAGCATAATATTTTCAAGGTTCATCCATGTTGTAATATGTACTTTCTATTGCCAAATTATAGTCCACTGTATGCATATGGAATATTTTAATTTTAATTTTCTATTTTTTTTTTTGAGACAGAGTCTCACTCCGTTGCCCTGAATAGAGTGCTGTGGCATCAGCCTAGCTCACAGCAACCTCAAACTCCTGGGCTCAAGTGATTCTCCTTCCTCAGCCTCCTGATTACCTGGAACTACAGGTGCACACCACGACGCCTGGCTAATTTTTCTATTTTTGGTAGAGACAGGGTCTCATTCTTGCTCAGGCTGGTCTCGAACTCCTGAACTCAAGCAATCCTGTCTTGGCCTCCTGGGGTGCTACGATTACAGGTGTGAGCCACTGTGCCCAGCCTTGGTACATTTTATTTATTCATTTATCAGGTTATGGATATTTTGCTGAATTTTATTTTAAACAAGTAAATGTGATCTCTGATCACTGCCAGAGGCTTAAAATCAAGACATAAATATATCTCATAGCTTTCTATGTTGAACTTACAACTAAAGAAGCATACTTATTATAAAGAACACTTAATTATAATCTCATACCTGAGAATCGACGTTCTTTCCTCTGAATTCTGTGTGTATGATAATATTGCAGAAAGACAAAGTAAAGCCTTGCCCTAAGTTTTCCTGCTCTTCTGATTCCCAGGAAAATAGAGGCACACTTATAGATTGCCCGAGTGACAGCCCTCAAGAAGAGAAAAGAAAACAGAAACTCAGATCCAGGCTTTTTCTTGTTTTCAGATGCGAGGTTAAGAAGAGAAAGGGCACCTGGGCTCACACCTAACCAGCTGGTCGGCATTCCTACCACCCAGACACAGACACAAACAATGTAAGGGTGGATGTGAAGTGTAGGTGAGAAAAGGAGACAGCACAGGCCGCAAATTCAGTCCTGACACTCAGTAGTATTTTCATCTTTGTCCTTTTGAGTTTATACATTTGCTCTCACTCAACCTCCATACTGTTTTTGTGGGTCTCCAGGTGGGTCATTCGTGGGAGACTTTGGGGGACTAGTTCATGCTTGGTGGGAAGAACTTGAACTTGTAAACACCAAGTTGAGGGTATTTATGATCCGGGAGGTGGCCGATTCCCCTATTAAACTCTTGTTTATACAAGTCCTGACTTCCCTCTCCCTATTCTTAAATGAGTCGGGATGGAGAACTCCTGAGTCACCCGCGGCAGAGAGAAGGGACTTTTCAGAGTGTCTTCCTTCTTATTTGCAGCAGCTATATGAGAACACCGGAAAGCGACCCTTGCCTCAGCCTGCCCTAGGCTTGGGCGTTGTGTCATTCCCCACACGTGACGCTCTCCCAGGCGGCGGCGACCTCAATTATCATGGGACTTATTCACTCCAGTGACTCCACCCCTTTCCTCTTCTACTCCTCAAGCTCCCACTTACCCTCTCCGCCTCTCTTCAAGACTAGGGGAGTGGAGGGTGGCTGGAACCTGGAAATGCCACTCTCCTAAATTGGCCAGGAGTAGCGAACTCGGTATCTGCAAAAGTGCAAGATTTGGCGTTACAGTTTTACCATTCTCCAGAATGCGTTGCTCTGCCTGTTTTAGGCTATCCTTACTTTTCCCTATAGCAAAACAATGCTATCCTATTTGAGACCACCTTAAGCAGAACCTCTCCTGGTTACGGTTGCTTTCCCTCTCCCTCTGTTTCCCATTTTTCTTTAATCCGGAATTCTCACTCAGAACAACTGGTTTGAGTCCCGGCTCAGCCTCTTTCCCGTTCTAGCTGCATGACCTTGAGTGAACCACAACTTTTCTGGGCCTAGTTTCTTTGTCTGTAAAACGGCACCCAAACGTCTACCGCGCCACGCCTGTTGCGAGGCTCAAGTGAGAAAGCTCTTTGTGAGCTGTAAAAAGCAATAGAAATGTTAGCTATGCTAATTATGGACGGCTAGTCACTCTTCCAGAACCCCTCCCTCTCCTTTGGGACCAGCCCTACAAACCCGCCTCGGTCTGACACTTCTCCCCACCCTGCGCTCCCCGTCTCCCCCATTGGCGTACACACCGACCGCACGGCGCCGGATGTTGACGCCACGGCTTCCCTCCGCCGGCGCACGGTGACGCAAGCCCCGCCCCCGGCCGCGCCCGGCCTCCCGCGGCGCCCCGCCCCTCGGGCCGACGCGGCGCCGGCCCCGCCCCGCGGATGACGTGCAGCGCGCGCGGCAGGGCCGCCCCGGCAGTTGGTGCAGCGGCGGTTGGGGTAAGGGCGCACACCCCACCCCTCCCCTTCTCCGGCCCCGGCCCCGGCCCCCGCCCCGCCGGGCCCAGCCCCAGCGCCAGCCCGGCCCGTCCCGTGCGGGCTCGTGCCGCCCCTCAGCCGGCGACGCCCCGGGCCGCCCGCCTGCCTGCCACCATGGAGCTGGAGGACGGTGTGGTGTACCAGGAGGAGCCCGGCGGCTCCGGGGCCGTGATGTCGGAGCGGGTGTCCGGCCTGGCCGGCTCCATCTACCGCGAGTTCGAGCGGCTCATCGGGCGCTATGACGAGGAGGTGGTCAAGGAGCTGATGCCACTGGTGGTAGCCGTGCTGGAGAACCTGGACTCGGTGTTCGCGCAGGACCAGGAGCACCAGGTGGAGCTGGAGCTGCTGCGGGACGACAACGAGCAGCTCATCACCCAGTACGAGCGGGAGAAGGCGCTGCGCAAGCACGCCGAGGAGGTGAGGGCCGGTGGGCAGGGCGGGGGCCGCGGGATCCGGCCCCAAGGGCGGCCAGGGGCCGGGGGTCGCGGCCCGGTCGGGGACAGGAGGCGCATCGGGCCTCTTGGAGGGCGGGCCTGAGGCCGAGGCCCCCGAGACCGAGCCCGGTGGCCTCGAGGTATCCCGGGACCCAGGCCGGCGTTGGGAGCCAAGGCAGGCCAGTGAGTGTCCGGGAGAGGGAGTGAGATGGGGAGGCAAGGCCCAGGCAGGAAGCGACAGCCTGGCATGAGGGCATCTGGGGTTGGCCAAGGGCGGAGATTTTAGGGTGTCTGGTTCTTGTTGTTCAGGGAAGTTTCCGACCACCGTAGGATAGTCAGATGGCGGTTCAAACTTTTATCCTTGGGGAGGGGGACACTTCTGTCCTGGGTATGTAACTTCCGCTGGTTCCAGTACCTTTCCTGGGGGTTGCTGCTGCTTTGGGAAGTTAGAGATCTCCCTCTTTCGGTCAGTTTCTTCTTGACGTTTTAATCCTGTCGAGAAAGAGGTCTTATTTTCTGTTCTATGTGCCTTGGTTGACTTTTTGTCAACACTTAGATGTTGCATAGCAGTGCTCAATAGATACACAGAGTATACAATTTTAATTTATTGGTATCCCACGCCAAAGCATTCCTCCGTATCAGGTGGTAACCTTGGACAGTTCCCTTCAAAAACCCTTTGTTTATTTATGAAAAGTGCTGGGAGGGGCGGGGTTGAGGCGGTGTGGGTGAATGTGGGCAACACTTTTCCTCTCTTGAGTTTTCTTCTCAGACTGCAGTTGACAGGTGTACTTGCCGGGCTGTTAACTCTAACACCTGAGCAGTGACCTGGGTGTGCTCACCTAGAGTCTGTGAACCTTTTGGAATTCTGGGGTGCAAGTGACAGGTCTTTGGCTTCTTGAGAATGTCAAGGATTTTAACTTTCAGCCTGCGGTTGGCATTATTTCTGTGGAACTTATCTAAGGCAGGCGAAGTGTTCTGTTTGTTTTTGTTTCCTGAGCACCTAGCACACCTGGCTAAATACATGGCGATTGAAGCAGGCTAAATAACTAATTATCAAAGGAATGACATGTTATTTTTCAAAAATACTTGGAGAATTTTAGGGTGTGAGATTTGTTTAGTAGTTTGTTTCCTAGCACTAAATAGTAACACCATTTAAGCTATGTTTTGTCACATGTACCCTTGCACCTGGTTAAATAGTTCTTTTTCTTTCTTTTTTTTTAAAGCTTGACTATAGTGATAGTTTTTAGTTCTGATTTTTGTGATCCAGTTTTCTCAAAGGAATGCCATTGAATATGCCAAACAGAATTGACTTTATTTCAAGAGTATTTCCTATTATATAGGGAAGAAACAGTTGAAAAATCAAATAATGATGGGATCACAATTTCCGCTAGTTTATTAGCGCTGTTTATAGAACACAGGTCCAGTGCTACTTCTGAGATGGCTTGCTGCTTCTTGGTGCTCATACAGGCCCTTGGCAGTGAGTGGATATATATGGAAGAGACTGAGGAGTTAACCCCATGTACACACAGGTGAGGAGCAGGCCCAGCACAACCTCGGGTAAAAGAAATGCTCCCTCCAGCCTCAAACTCCGGTCAGTCCATGTAAACACAGGCAAAATGCCAAGGTCGCACGTGCAGAGAAAACCATCTGCTACAGGTTGCAGAATCAGGAAATAAAACTGATCAAATGCTAGACTCTGGGTTTTATATTAGTATAAATAAATTACTTTTTAAAAATAGGTTATCCAGTGAGTTTCTTTGTAGTTTATACTTTTACAGTCACATCTATAAATTCTCCAAAGTGAAACCTTTGGTAAAAGGGCCGTGACCTGAGCACAGAGAACATTGATGAAATGCTAGATGAGCCAACTCCCAGGCCACAAACATAAAACCACCTCATTATCAGTCTTCAAGTAAGATCATAAATCAAGTTTTGCCAGGTACCCAGAAATTCAGTCTCTCTTGGGCCAATATGCGGAGTGAATTCTGTGTTTAATTTTCTGTGAGTGCTTTGTGCCTTTAATATAGAGTCTAACAGTCTGTTATTACAGCAAAAGTGCCTCAGGATGAGAGTTGCTCTGAACCTACTCTTGTTGGAGTGGGGAGAACTGACTGATTAAAAAAACAAAAAAGGGCCTCCGGGTATTTACAGCAAAAGTAGTTTAAAAGCATGGAAATTATCCATCACCGGAGAGTGTAAAGTACCTGCTGAGCACCTTTGTGGAAATTGAGGAGGGTATATAAATGGTGAGAATGTTTTAGGAACAGTGTGAGGTGCTGTAATCTCTTGCTTGCAGGAATTCTCAGCAAGGAGTTGGAAATTTAATCTTCTTTATAATGATAGGACTTAATTTGAATATCTTTGTTTTTTTCTTTGCTTTTATTTGCATGTCTTGTGTGGAGTTAGTTTTTTGCTGTTTTAGTGATTCCTTAACAGCAGGTAAGCAGGGCTGATTGCAGATAGATTTGAATCAGTTTCAAATACTAATCAAGAAATCTGTCATCTTATCCCTCACTTTCCCCTTTGGGCTCCCTGCAACACATTTTTCCATTTCTTAACCAAGACCTGTCCTTCTCCTTCACACATACTGCTCTTTTACCCTAGAATATTCTTCCCTTAGAGCTTCCCCTGGTTATCGCCTCACTTCGTGCTCAGTTTAAATTTCACTTTTTCAGCGAGACCTTTCTGTCTACTCTATCCAGAATAAGCCCTGTGAATCTATTGAATAACTTATTTTTAAATCAGTGATTTTTTAAAATAAAAATCTGGATAACAGATTGATCTGGAGAGAGATGTTATTCCTGGGTGCGTTAGTGTTTTTTCATGTTTTTGTTTGTGCACATTCTAATTCTTTTAAAACAGGCATGAATTGCTCTAATTAAAAAAAAAAGATTTCTCCGAAAAGTAGGCAGATGAGTTTAAAGAACCTTTTTCTTAGGAATTTAATTTCAAGTAATTCTGTGGGTCTTGTTTCTTATCACCATTATTCTCAAAGTAAGAGTTTATTTAGCATCACTGAGTAGAGGGAGATTGCACATAAAAGTGAAGATGCACCATCTTCATTCTCCCTAAATACCCCATATCTCCTTCCTTTCATGAAGGAAGCATATATGAAGAGAATGGGCTGTGGAGAAAAATATCTTTGCGGGGAGCAGATGTTGTGATTTTTGTGACCGCTTCTTTTCTGTGGCTTTTTACTTAAAAAAAAAAAAAAAAAAAGGATGATTAAATGCTGAGGTGAGAGATACCACTGAGAATTTTCTAATTTTTCCCCAACGAATCGGCATTTAAAGCAGTAACAAAATTGTTTTTCTGAAGACTTTAATCAAGTTGTTGTCTTTGGAAGTGTATGAACATGGAAGCAATAAGACTCATGGGCAGGAAAACAGGCACTGACATTCAGTGTTCTTTTTTGTGTTATAGTTCTCATTCATTCATAAACATATTTTAATCAAAACTATTGAGGAATTTAATTTTGATTTGTTTGCAAAATAATTTATAATGACAGTTAAATTTATCTCTTTAATAAACATTTAAAAGGGAAAATTTGAAGTCTTTTCACTGAGTTTTGTGACTTTTTCAAGTGAAAGGAATAAAGGAGTAATTTTGCATACTTATAGGTTAAAATTGTTGATGGTGGCAATTAAGGACTTGGGAAGTTAAAAAGCAGAAATTCCACTTTTAGTTCAACATTGTTTATTTTGTGCTGTTTGTTAGCCCACACAATCACTTATTTAAATTAGTAATTATAATAGTTCTTGAGATTTTTAGCTTTATTTATGTTAACTCTGGGTCCTGGGGAATTTAACTTTGCTGTTATTTAGGTTTCATTTGAGAGAAGTGGAGCAGCAGGTGAAGGGCCCTTCAGATGATCTGTCAATACAAAAGAATGAGTTGCTGGTCCATGGTGTGTTAGCATTTGGCATCTTACATGTTTGAGTATACATGTCATTTATTAAAGTTTTCAAACTCGTTTTATAAATGAATTCCCTCTATGGTAAGTGTTCAGTGGTTTTTGAAAACCAGTATCTTGTGGTTTCTTCAGTGAAACTAACAGTTTTTGGCCCAAGAATTGACTCAGGTGCTGACTTAATTTCTCTATTGGTTCAGTTAGACAAAGGGTCATTGGAATAAAGATCTTAATTTATTCATTCAAATCTAAGTTTTAGAATGCTCAGAATATTTTCTGGTGCTTCATTGATCTCTGTATTACCTACATTATTTTGTACATGAAACCAGTACATCTAAAAATACACTTTAGGCGGGGCGCAGCACCCCACGCCTATAATCCCAACACTTTGGGAGGATTGCTTGAGGCCAGGAGTTTGAGACCAGCCTGGGTAACATAGTGAGAACTCTGTGTCTTAAAAACAAAACAAAACAAAAACAAAAACAAACCCACAAGAGAGAATACAATATTGGGTATAGTACCTCACTGGATCTGGTATCTCTAATCAAAGGGTAGATGAAAGACTACTTGATAGATTGCTGGAGTATGTGCCATAGGTCACACATCTAATTCTGTGTTTAAGACACTGGAAGATTCCCGCTTTGGAATTCTTAGGTTACCCTTTAACTGCAGGTTGCATACTTAAATCATACCAAACCTTTGGTTCCCAGGAGAACTGGTGTTAGAACCTAGCCAAGTGTATTCTTTTGTTCCATTGACTAATGACTGAGTTATTTTAAAACACCTTTTTTGCTCTGCTCAGCACTAATAATGAATACAGCTGTTACCTAAATAATAAGGTTGAAGTCAGAAAATTCAACAAGGACCCAGTTTAATAATTTATGTAATGTGTGTATGTATTCCAAAAGCTGATATTTAGTAATGTATGTATATAAACTCTATTTTACATTTTGAAATCTTGGCCAGTGATATTTAGTTATTGATTTAAATACAGTACTGCATTTTATTTATTTATTTATGTATGAATGTATGAATGAATGAATGAGACAGTCTCGCTCTGTTGCCCAGGCTAGAGTGCCATGACGTCAGCCTAGCTCACAGTAATCTTAAACTCCTGGGCTCAAGTGATCCTCCTGCCTCAGCCTCCTGAGTAGCTGGGACTACAGGCGTGCGTCACCATGCCCAGCTAATTTTTTCTATTTTTTGGTAGAGACAGGGTCTCACTCTTGCTCGGGCCAGGCTGGTCTCGAACTCCTGAGCTCAACCAATCTCCCCACCTTGGCCTCCCAGAGTGCTAAGATTATAGGCACCATGCCGGCCTTCATTTTATTTTCTCAGGAATTCCAGTGTTTAATAGTTGGCATAACAGGTACGTCCAAAAATGTTTGAACTGAGCCATGAGAATTTACATATTAATACAATGGAGAAGTGTTGAAGTTGATGGCATTAGGAACTTTAAAATACTCATTTTTTTTTAAGGTTAGTAAACTTTTTCAGTAAAACCTCCTCCCCAGCTCCAGGAAATTATATTAGGAAAATTTTCAAACACACAGAAAAATTAAATGTACATTTGTTATCTGTATACACACGTTTAGATTCAATAGTTTTATTTATTTATCTGTATAGATACATGTGTGGATGTGAGTATACACACAGGCACACATACCTACATACACATTTTTTAATTGCTAAACCATTTGAAAGTGAATTGCAGACATTATGACACTTCACCTCTCAGTGCTTAACACATTTATCTCCTAAAAAATGAGAGTATTCTCCCATATAACCACAATATTATTTACATTCGAGAACAGTTTCTAATATTCCATTCAATTTATTTATTGATTGAGACAGGGTCTCCTTATGTTGCCCGGGCTGGATTGGAACTACAGGTGCATGCCACTGTGCCCAGCTTCCTTTTGAATTAATTTTTTAAGAGCATTGTATATGTCAATTATTGTAGAAGTAAATACGTGGTTAATATTTTTATAATGTATTAATGTAACTCATGGAAAGGAGACAATGATTGCTTGCACTTTAGTTACTTTTCTGTAAGAAATTTCTTTTCTTGTTTCGAGACAGACTCTCACTCTGTTGCCTGGTCTAGAGTGTCATGGCGTCAGCCTACCTCAGAGCTGCCTCAAATATCTGGGCTCAAGCGATCCTCCTGCCTCACTTTCCCAAGTAGCTGGGACTACAGCCATGTACCACCACACCCGGCTAATTTTTTCTGTTTTTAGTTGTCCAGCTAATTTCCTTCTATTTTCAGTAGAGATGGGGGTGGGAGTGGGGGGGTGGGGACGGGGCAGGGGGCCAGGGGGCGGGGGGAGTCTCACTCTTGCTCAGTCTGGTCTTCAACTCCTGAGCTCAAACCATCCTCCCGCCTTCCAGAGTGCTAGGATTACAGGCATGAGCCACCACTCCCGGCCCAAGAAATTTCAATTTAATTCCATGAGCAAGGTGTTAGTTTAAAAAAAAAAGAAAAATTCAATTTGAGATCGATTGAATTAACTGAATTAAAATTGGTTTTAAAATTATAGCATTAAAAAATCAAGGATTTTGTCTTCCCCTTTGAAACTTTGAAATGCAGAAATTGAGAAACTGACTCTATGTTTAATGTTTCTGCTAGTAACTTTTTTTTTTTTTTTTTTGCTATTATCATGTATTTCCAAGATACCTTGTTCCTGACTGCTTGCTTCTCCACTAGGGTTATAGAGCCTGAGAAGTTTTTTTACTTATAATTTGAAGGGTTGTTGATAAGTTCCCTCCAGGGAATAGGCCTAGAATTTTTGTGATTCTGGATTCTGTTACTGCCCTTTAAAATGTATTTTCACTTGTTCTTCCTGCAGTTCTTTAAGGGCTAAAAGGGAACTCCATGATCTTTTAGTTCTACCTTATCCTATTCCCATAGGTAGGTAGAAAGATAAATAGACACACAGATGCTCAGAAAGAACAGATATTTATTGAAGCAGGCACGATTCTTGGTTCTTGGGATATAGCCACAGACAAAAGACAAGGAAGATAGCCTTTGCCTTTTTTTGGAGTTTGTATTGTAATAAAGAGTAAACAAACCAGTTAATTACTGATTGTGACAGATGCCATGCAGGAAATCAACAGGGTGATGGGACAAAGAGTAAAGAGGCAGGCACTTTAGATGGAACAAACAAGTTTATAAAGATTAATCTGCCCATGCAGCAAATAATCTTTTACGGCAATTATTTAGATCTGAAACTTTAGACATATGTATTCAGAGTATCTCCTACTCATTATTCTTGAAAGTTCAAAAAAGTAAGTTTTCATAAATATATTTTTTCTGTTTTCCATCTTATTTCTTATACTTCTCAGCAACATTTGACTCTTTTGGCCACTCCTTCCTTTGAGAAACATTATACTTAGGTTGTGCAACTTTGAAATCTCTTGGTTTTCCTCTTATCTATCTGACCCCTCTGTGGATTCCTTTTATTCATATTAGTGTTGGTGTGCCTTGGTGTTCCTTCTAAGGTCCTCTTTAGTTTTCACTCTACATAACTGCCTTGCTGGTATTATCCATTCCCATGGGTTCAATTACCATTTGTCGATTATTCCAAAATGTATATCTCAATCATTTAACACGTTTATACTGAGTGCCACCTGTGTGCCTAGTACTGTGCCCATTGGGGAAACAGTGGTGAATAAAACAGACAAGGTCCTTCCTTTATGGAACTTACAACCTATTAAGAATTTTAAGGCCAGATCTCTCTCTCTCTCTCTCTCTCTCTCTCTCTCTCTCTCTCTCTCTCTCTCTCTCTCTCTCTCTCTCTCTCTCTCTCTCGTTTTGGATCTATATTATTATTTTTTATTGGATGTGAATATCTCCCAAGCTGGCTTCTCCTTTGTTACCTATCCTCGTAAAGGATATCACCATCTACCTGGCCAGAAATCTAGTTACCATCCCTCTTAGTTACTCTTCTCTCTCCCGCACCTCCATTGCTACCTTCTTTTGTTCTTAACTTTTAGATGTCTCTGGAATCTCTTTACTTCTTTCCAAATCCATTTCTACTACTCTGGTACAACATCTCTCACCGTGAGCGCAAACTCCAAAGGGCTGGAACTTTGTGTCATTCATCACCATATCCCAGTAGCTGGCACATAAGAAGTGCCAAGTAAATATTTCTGAATCCATGAATGGACAACAAAACTGTCCCATAATCAATCTTTATTCATCTCTCAGGTTTCAATTCTGGAATGCCTTTTGTAATCACCCAAGTATGGATTGTGTGCATCTTATATCCACCTGCTGTGTATTGTCCTCCTCTCATAGCACTTCCAAACTAACCTACCGCTTTTATTCCCTCACCAGACTACTAGGATGCAGTAGGTAATTAATAGATATTTCTTGGTTGGATGGATGAATGTGCTAAAGGTCAAATTGCTAAGCCTAGCCATTTAAAGTTCTCTTTGTGCATTCAAATTATTGTTCTGTTGATGCCAAGTTATGCTGAAACTTCCAAAAAGTTTTTCAATAAGTCCTTTGATTTTTGCATATACAGAAAAACCATGACTTCTACTGGGTATAATTATTTCAGATACTTTACCTACATTGTCTTATACATAGTATTCTACAAATATTTATGCATTTTGAAAACAGAAATATTAAGATTATTGGAATTAATAGTCAGAATTAATATGTCAGAAGCATTGTAGGAATTCTGCATTTGCAAAGGTTGGGCTATGTGATCAAGTCCTTTTTGTACCATGATTCTCTTGAACTTAGTAGTGGTTCTCTGTTGTATTTTTATTCACCTTAGCCACAAACATTTGTTGCTGAATTACTGGCTGAGAAATAAGTTGGTCCGTGTGAATAAATTTTCTACACAAATGAAGATTAAGTGCCAAAACTTAATTTTAACTATTTGCATAGCATCTTATGTTAGACATTTCTATTTAGAATTCAGCAGTTCCCTACAAAAACAAGTAAAATTATTAGTAAAACAACATTTATTTCTGAAGAAAACATTTGTTCTGAAGAAGAATAAACATTTATTTTGGGGGCATTGAAATCTATTAATATATTGGCTAAAAACTTCTGCTAGGGCCAGGCGCGGTGGCTTACGCCTGTAATCCTAGCACTTTGGGAGGCCAAGGCGAGAGGATTGCTTGAGGCCAGGAGTTTGAGACCAGCCTGAGCAACATAGCAAGATCCCATTTCCACAAAAAAAACAAAAGAAAAGAAAAATTAGCCTGATGTGGTTGTGTGCACCTGTAGTCCCAGCTACTCGTGAGGTTGAGGCAAGAGTACTGCTTGAGCCCAGGAGTTTGAGGTTGCAGTGAGCTATCATGGTGCTACTGCACTCTAGCCAGGGAAATAGCATGAGACCCTGTCTCAAAAAAAAAAAAACAAAAAACAAAAAACACACACACATAACAATCTTATGTAATTGTTCTAAACAAGTACTGTATGCGCAAGGTGCTACGTGGCTAACTCAACCTGAGGGATGGCTTCTAAGAGAAGGGGTGACATTTAACTGGGTCATGTGTCACAGGCAAAGTATGAAAGATTTGAAAATGTGTGATGTATTCAGAGAATTACAAAAACATGATATTTAATTTTTCAATATATTTAAGTAGCAAGTATTAGTTTTCCATATGTTCTTTAAAAAAATATGGTAGTTCTTCTGCCACATATGGGAGTGGCAAGATTCGAGGTCGAATCCATAATCAGGGGCCAGAGAGTAAAGGACTGTGTTGTCAAGTTTGGATTTTTATCTTGAAGGCATCACAGACTATATAATGCAATATGGTTTATAACTGTGATTCACACCGATGATTCTTTTTTAGTGCTTTCAGTTGTGAGTTTCTGTTTTAAGAATGATGAGTCTTAATTAGTATTAGGTTATTAAGTATGAAATGTCCGATTTCCTTAAGTACCAAGTTTGACAGTTGATATCGCTGACATTTCAGTTTGACACTTCTTGTTTTATTATTATTTTATCATTATCATGTAGTGTTATTTTTTTTATTTTTTATTTTTTTGAGACATAGTCTCACTCTCTTGCCTGGGGCGAGTGCCGTGGCGTCAGCCTAGCTCACAGCAACCTCAAACTCCTGGGCTCAAGCGATCCTACTGTCTCAGCCTCCCGAGTAGCTGGGACTACAGGCATGCACCACCATGCCCGGCTAATTTTTTCTGTATATATTTTTAGCTGTCCAATTAATTTCTTTCTA
>RJWJ010034692.1:0-17095 GCA_004363605.1 Indri indri | reverse complement strand
TTTCTTTCTTTCTTTCTTTCTTTCTTTCTTTCTTTCTTTCTTTCTTTCTTTCTTTCTTCTTTTTCTTTTTTGTTTGTTTGACAGGGTCTCACTTTGTTGCCCAGGCTAGAGTGCCGTGGTGTGATCATAGCTCACTGCAGCCTCCAATTCCTGGGCTCAAGAGATCCTCTTGCCTCAGCCTCCCAAGTAGCTGGGGCTACAAGTACACACCACCATACCCAGTTAATTTTTTTTCACTTTTTGTAGAGGCAGGGTCTCACTATTGTCAGGCTGGTCTTACAGTGCTGGGCTCAAGCAATCCTCTCGCCTTGGCTTCCCAAAGTGCCATTATACCTCCATTTCTTGATTTATCAAGCTCAGACATTATCTTTGACTCTTGCCTATGAACAATGCATCTTTAATTAACCTTTATCATCCTATTGCTCTCCAACACTCCCCTAAATATTTCAGAGAGGTATGATTTTTAATTATTCTCTTGATTAATTTTGCATATTTACATGACATTTGAACTTCAGTTTCCTGTTTCATTAATTTGTGCAGCATACTGAGAACACCCACTATATTAAATGAGACTATTATTGTCTTTACTTTTTTCAAGACTTCTCTCTCTCTTGCTACTCTCCTGCAAGCTCCAACTTTAGTTTCGCATTTTTAAGTTTGTTAAATTTATATTTTTTACCACATTTGAATCATCAGTTCTTTGTGTATAAGCTGATTCTAACCATTAAAAACAAACACTCATAGTAGTTTGATTATTTGAATGCTGTTAGCTTCAGTAGTATGTAATCTTATACACTCTTTTCTGCAGGTTCAAGGCTAAGAACTGTGTGCATCGGAGTTTTTTAAAAACAATATTGTTATTTTTCTCTGTGCTTAATATCTATGTACTGATAGCCTTATTGTGTACACACATACACAAGCATAGTCTAAAATTGAAGGCATAATTTTATGTTTGTATAGATTAAAATATATTAAATATACATTTAACACACACACACACACACACACACACACACACACACACACATATGACTGTCATGTGCCAGGCTCTTTCTAAGTATATAGAAACAAATATAACTAACAGATTTAATCTTCTCCATAATTTTATTGAGGCTGATACCTATTATTGTACCTATTTTATTGCTAAGGAAAATGAGGCCCCAAAATGATATATGATATGTCAAATGTCACTTGAGTGGTACTGGGATTCAACCCAGGCAGTCTTGCTTTAAAGGCTGTGTGTGTATTTTTTTTTTTTAATTACCATATAATGTTTCTGTAAGAAAAGTTAAATGTAGATACACTTTAAAATGTTATTTATGGGTGTTTCACGAAAGAGAATGAAATTGGCAGTGGGAATATATAAGATTTTAACATACTGAATCCCACAAAATACTTTATAAAGTTCATAATATAAAAGGAAAATAAATCAAAGTGAATCATTTTGCAGGTATTCTTTCTACACTTTTAATTTATTTTCTCATATGAAAACAAGTAGTCTTTCTTGCTAGACCGGAGTTTTAAAATATTGCATTCTTACAGCATCATATGCAATTGCTAAAATAGGTATATTTCAGGACTAAGTTATTTCACATTTTAATATGAGACCGTAAGTTTCAAAAGATACTTAGAGTTAATAACTGATAAAAATATTTATTACAGTTATTAGCCCATTGAAAGTAAATTCTTAGTTCTAGTAAGCAGTTCAAATGAAACATTAATAACTTTCAGAAAATGTTCAAAATGGCAATTAAAATTAAACATTAATACCATTTGGAATACTGTCCAAAATGGAGTATTTATAAAGAAAACTTATATTGAGATTATGTCATAGACTATGTGTGAATGTGGCATACAGAATTTTAAGATGAATCTCAATGCCTGACCCCTTTGTATAATCCCTGTTTCCTGAGTATAACCTAGGCCTGTCACTCTTTCTAATCTATAGAATATGGCAAAGTAAAGGCAATTCGGAGGTGTAATTAAAGACCTTAATCAATTGTTCTTAAATTCATCAAAATGGAAATTATCATGGGTGGGCCTGACTTAATAAGGTGGGATCTTAAAAGGGGCCAAATGTTAGGAAACAGAAGCAGCAGATGCCCACTCTCTCTCCTGATGGCCTTGGAGAAGCAAGCTCCATGATTTGTACAGCTGTAAGGAAATTAATTCAGCTAAAAGCCAAATGAGCTTGGAAGAAGACTCTGAGCCTCAGATGAGACTGAAACTCCAGCCAACACTTGGTTGCAGCCTTTTGAGACCCTGAGCAAAGAAACCAACTAAGTTGTTCCTATATTTTGGGCCCACAGGATCTGAGATAATAAATTAGTATTATTTTAAGCTGCTAAGTGTGTGGTAAGTTTTTATACAGCAATAGAAAACTAATATAGTGATCAGTTATGGAAAAAAAAGTAGAATGTTTTCCAAAAATATAATAGATCTTTTCCAACTTTGATGTTTCATCACATTCACATGCAAGACTAGGACATCTAACGCCTTAGCATTTGCAGGAAAAAAATCCAGTGTCAAGAATTATGTGTAAATAATTCTAATCATCATGGAATGTCAATGTCAAACAGAATGGACAGTGTGTCTAGACTACATTTTGTTTTTTGGTTAAGAAATAAGAGCAGCAAAATGGCTAAGAGCTTGCACGGGGCCACACAAACCCTGGGAGAAGGAGCTGTGGAAAGAGCCCAACCTGTACTCCAGAACCAGACCAAATTTCCTTGTAATTCAACATAAGAGCTTGTGGAGTCTAGTCAGACTGCACCTAATTTAACTCCAGGTGGCAGATAGCTTGAAGCTCTGTAGGAGTAAACTTCTGTAATCTTCCAATGCATAGGACTGAAAGGACTTTACTTCACAACATGCACAAACCTAAAGATGGAAGTTTTTATCCTATATTGTAGTTCCCAATGATTAACTGTACATTTTGACACCAAATAAACAGTTTAAATCTCACCTATGTCAAATGAGACCAGATCTTTGTTGCCAGATGAATAGATTAGAGGGCTTGAATGAGTCAGGATGATTATACCATCGTGAAACTAATTCACAGAAGAAATGCACAACACCAATAAACACATGAAAAGATGCTCACATATACCAATAACTAAATAAGTGCAAATAATAATAACAAAGAGACTATTTTACCTTTCATTAACTTATTTGGCAATATTTATTGAATGTTTATTGTGTGATGGGCACTTTGTATTATTTCTAGAAATAAATAGCAAAAACATTGTATTTTCCTTTGTGGACTTCACATTCTGATGGTAGAGATATACACTGAACAAGAGATCATATAAATAAACCTAAAATTAAATCTTACATTTTCTATGGATGGAGAGACTAGGGGCTATGAGCACATATGATCTAGTTTGGGGGAGTTCAGGGGGGACTTTACTTGGTAAATATCTTTAAATGTAAAATATAAATTGACTGGTTGTGTGTGTGTGTGGGTGTGTGTGTGTGCACGTGTGCGTGCATACAAGTATTGAGGAATCACAATAGAAGAGAAAGTCTTAAATTTCAAGCTGTGGTTTAGATCTTGAAAAATTAAGAAAATGGGATTTCCTAAACCATACTAAAGAATGAGCATTAAATGAAATAAAATGAATTTGATTATATACAAATTGGGTGTGAATGTATTATTTGATATACAGACAAATGGAAATTAGAGATTATAGTTTTGGTAAGGAAATTGAATGAATGATTCTTTGAGGTATACTTGTATCAGGAAATCCTTGGCCTGGAAAATAGAATGGAATTCTTGCTACCTCTGCTCTTAACTTCCCTGATAGCTGGCATACTTATGACTTTACATTAAGTTGATGGTTCAAGACCCTGACGACAATCAGGTTCACCATGCAACTTAAATAAAACATCAGTGCAAAGACTCTACCCCTTCAAGATTCTGATTTAATTTGGAGGGGTGTTAATATTTTTTAAAGCTGCTCAATTTATTCTAATGTACAGCCAGGGTTGAGAGCCACAGCCTTTAGATATTTCTTAGCTAAGGAGAGGGTAATTTATCTGCTACAGAATCTTAATATCATTTAAATTGGAAATTTCTTAGAGCAGCAGTTTAGAATATAATAGAATAATAAAATAAGTGCCCTGGGAAATCATCTAAATCAACTCCTACATTTTACAGATTAGGAGACCAAAGTCTTATCTGTCTAAGTGACTTGTCTAGGGTAAAAAAGTAGCCTTGTTTCTTTTCAGTTAAACTTATTTTAATCATAGTCCACATACCAAATTTTGTATTGAACACTTAATATTCATTCTCAAAAAGTATTTTGGTGTCCATTATGAGTCCCACTGTGCGATGTCAATTAAGTTAATAGCTAATCCTATGAGGTAATTGTTAGCATTTTTATTTTAGAAAGTCAAGCACATTAATTCCATAAGTCATGGAGCCAACAGATGATAGAGTTATGATCCAAACCCAATTCTACCAGGTTTGAAAGTCTTGGTCGTTTGGTGACTGCTTTCATGTACTTATCTAATATCTCCTCATATGCTTAAAATTGCCTATTGGTTAAATTAGCCAATTCTTTCAGTCTTTTATCCAAAAGCTTATTTTGCAACTTTTTTTATTATTTTAATTATTTAGATCCCCAATATTTTTGGAATTGTTTAATCATGATTGACATACTCAGGAGTTTCAAATGATAAAATAGTTCTAAAATAGTTTGTATTACATGATAAATGCAATGGAATACTGATCCTTTTCTAGAAAATTTCAGGATGTTCACTTAAAAAAAATCTTTTAAGTCATTTTTTAAATTGTCATCCCGACCTTTAGTAAGTGTTAAACAGGTTCGTTCAAAATTTAATGAGGATGAGTTTTCATATGATACTCATTTTAATTCAGAGTGCTACAAAGGATTCAACAATTTTAGTATAAAATGGCAGAACTTCTTACATATGTATGGTCTATGACTAGCTCAAGCTAAATTTTGCACATCTGTGAAGTCTAAAATTCAATTGGGAATACATCCAATTTTTTGTTTAAGTATCATAAGTAAAAGAAAATGCATAGTCTAAAATGAACCATGATTTGAGACTCCGTTCTCTTCTCAGCCACTTTTTCTCATGAGTGGCTTCACAAGAGCAACTCTAACTATTGCGTATTAGGTGGGATTTAGAAATTGTCCCACAGCAAAACACGCATTGAATGCTGGCTACCTCTCAATACATTTCATCTATTAAGGGTATGAAATAGACAGTCTTTAAATATTATTACTTCAAGATGCAATAAATGACTCCAACTAGATAAGAATACTTCTGTGCTTAGAGTTAATACCTAAAATGACTGCCATTTCCCACTAAATATTTATTTAGTGCCTGGATAACTTTAATCATTATTGCACTTACTTGTTTTCAGATGTATATTTTTATTCATCGTTATTTATCAGAATACTCATTCAATAGTTGACATTTCACCGAGTGCTTTTTTAAATATACACACATATACACATAAATAAATGAATTTATACATATAAATTCCTATAAATATTAACATGAATTCCTATACACACACACACACACACACACACACACACACACATCCATTCAGAGTTGCTTTTCCAGTTAATCAGTCTTGTGCTGGGGCAGAGCCCAGGGCCATCCTAAAAACTATGGAGTTCACACTGGATGTATTAGTCAAATAAGAAAATACTTAATAGAATACTTAGTATATAATATGGAAATATGAGTATATAATATGGGAAAATACTGTATCTCCAAGGTGAATCTATCAAAATCGCCTGGTTATACCTTATTTTATTTAAAGTAGTCCACGGATAATCTTTATTTTCTTTCTAAGGAGAGAATACTGTTCTTGGAGATATAAAAGACTTCAAGGTGTTTACAATTTGCTTGGGAAAATGACAGTACCATACATGAAGCAAAAACAACAAGGAGAATGTGCTAAGTTTTGTGATTCATGTTTGTTTCTTTCTAGACCAGTTCTCAAATGTGATTCCTAAATTGGCAACATAAGCATGCCTGGGAACTTGTTATAATGCAAATTTTGGGTCCTAGCCTAGACCTGCTGAATCAGAAACTCTGGGGGTTGGGGTCAGCCATGAAATCTCCAGGTGATTGTAATAAACAGTAAAGTTTGAGAATGCACACTAATTTCATTTTTTTAAATTTCAAAATATTAAGGGAATACAAATGTTTTTGTTTCATGGTTACCTTTTATAATGCTTAAGTAGGGCTTTTTGTGTGCCCATCACCCAAATCGTGTTCATCATACCCCATGGGTAGATTTTACCCATCCCTTCCTCACCCTCACCCTTCCCCTTCGTGATTTCCAATGACATTTACATCTCTTTGTGCCCATGTGTACCCATTGATTAGTTCCTAATTATTAAAGAGCACATGTGGTGTTTGTTTTTTCATTCCTGAAATAGTTAGGATAATGGTCTCCAGTGCCATTCATGTTGCTGCAAATGACCTCTGTGGAAAACAATGTGGAGATTCCTCAAAGAAATAAATGTAGACATACCATTTGACTCAGCAATCCCACTACTGGAAAAGGAGGTATTTGATTACTAGCAGATTTACTAAATTACTCTTTATTATAAAAATTTATGTAATTCTGAAAGAAAACTTCCCCTGGAAATGATGGTTAAAAAAAAAATAAATCTAGGCTTTTCAAGCAGGACCTCCTGATTTATTTGAATCCCTCAAATATGTCTGTATAACTGTTCATTGTAATCAAAATACACGTAACGATGAAAATTATAATAAATATAGAATGTGGCTTTCATTCTCATAGTATCATATAATAAGACATTGAGATCCAAGATTTTAGAACTGAAGATTTAGGATGAACAATACTGTCAGTATGAGGATATGGGTAGGATGTAATTCCCACTCGTTAAAAGATGATAAGAATTTATATTGGTGAGCATAAGAGGACATTCCTAGAAAAGGGCACAGGAATAAATAATGAAAGTATCAAATTAAGACTACTCATAGTAGATTACTCACACTTCTTGCCTGAGGCTTTTGAGATAACAGTTTTCTGAAAGTTTAGCATGTGTGAGTGCCCTTCTTCAGAGCAAAGGCTTTTTTTCTTTGGCTTCACATTGTATGTTTGCCAGCTAGCACAGTGTTTGGCACATAGCAGGTACCAAGTAAATAGTTTTAAGTGCATAATGAAGATACAGTAGGCATTTGAAACTAGCTTGGACAGGATATTGGATGCCAAGCTGCCAGAAAAAATGTTTAGACAGTCTTCCATAGGTCTTAACATTGAAATGATCAAAGCAATACTGTGGGAATGCAGATATAGCAGAAAGGAAGATGTGAGCAGAAAAAGAAGAGATACCAGGAAATCATTTAGGGAACTGTTGCAATTAATAAAGTCTTAAGAGCAAGGAGTTTAGGGGCAAAATGGTGTCGTGCATATTTTATTTCTTAAATTCCCAAACTATTATGTCAATCATATTTAGAAAGCCCATCTGGAGCTGGGCACGGTGGCATATGCCTTTAGTCCAAGCTACTGGGAAGGTTGAGGCAGGCATACTACTTAAGCCTAGGAGTTCAAAATCAGCCTGGGCAATATAGGGAGACCCCTGTCTCCCTTAAAAAAAAAAAAAAAAATCTGCTTTCGTGAAAGCAATAGGCAATGCCTGTTTTTTTCCCCTTCATTTTATACATTTAAAATAAAATATCAATTAACTTTTTGATATATATGGATGATCATATGTCCTCGAAGTACAATTGTTATATGGTCTCACTACTGACCAGAGTGGAGAAACGAATTGGAGAATGGTGAGAATTATGATTGATTATCTAAGGAGAATTGAGGATTGAAGCAGAGATTAACAGTAAATACCTTTTCCACATGTGAAGATAATATTTAAGTTTACGTATATATTCAAACCTACACATTGGAATAAAAATTAGAATATCTTAGAATCAGTAGTAAAACTTGCAGTGATTTGAAGAATTACAGTTTTTTATTTTTTTTATTATTTTTTTATCCTAAGTGAGGAAAATGTGAACGCCAGATCAGGGGATTTAACTTTTTGTTTTGTTTTGTTTTGAGACAGAGTCTCACTCTTTTGCCCAGGCTAGAATGCCATGGTGTTAGCCTAGCTCACAGCAACCTCACACTCCTGGGCTCAAGCAATCCTCCTGCCTCAGCCTCCCGAGTAGCTGGGACAACAGGCATGCACCACCATGCCCGGCTAATTTTTTCTATATATTTTAGTTGTCCGATTAATTTCTTTCTATTTTTAGTAGAGACGGGATCTGGCTCTTGCTCAGGCTGGTTTCGAACTCCTGAGCTCAAACAATCCGCCCGCCTCGGCCTCCCAGAGTGCTGGGATTACAGGCGTGAGCCACCGCGCCTGGCCGGGATTTAACTTTTTAAAAAGGCAAAGCACGCACACACACAGCCCTTTCTTTTCTGCAGTGGGATCTTAATTGGAATCTTATTACTATGCACAAATCAGATGAAGTCAGGAGTTGTCTGATTTCGGAGGAGAACTAGTCAAGCGAGTCTGAGCCTCTTACTATATTGACCTCAAGCTCACCCTCAGGACCTGCTGAAACACATCATTTGTACATAAGCTCCCAGGAAGGGGCAGAAGCCTATATTTTCATATTAATTATATACATAGAATATTGTATCTACTTGATACCAATGAAACAAAATCTTAAAGATGAAAAGTGTAGTATAATTATTTTCTCATACATATTTTCCAATAACTTTCTTCATATCCACGTCAAGGGGCTGCCAGGTGATCAAAACATACTTTTAAAGTGATTAAAATTTTAAAGTATTTAAAGCACTTTGCCTGTGACCATTTGCCAGAATTTCCTTGGGGAAGGAGGTAATTTTCATGTAACTCCACTATGTAGGTTATTCTTTGACAATTGAGATAGGATATCTATGTATATACATAGAATACAGAAATAACAAAAAAGAATATTTATTAGTTTAGCCATGAGGACTCCTTTACGGTAGGGATGAAACTCAGATAGCAGTAGTTACACGAGAACCAAGAAACTTAACTCTCAAATATAATCATAACATTAGCTAGTATGTATTGAATATTCTGTATCAGACACTCAACTGATCAGTTTATATGATTGTCTTAAATTTATAACCTCATATGTTAGTCTCTATGATTATTCCCAATCTACAGATGAGGAAACCTAGAGAAACAAAGGGATTTCCTTAAATCCCTTAAATCTCTGGATCAGTGCTACTAAGCACTGTAATTTTTAGTCTCCTAAAATTCTGAATTCTGGTGGAAGATTACCTAAGAAAAAATGTGTAAGAAACATAGATTCATGATAAAGGCATCAGATGGTATATATTGTTCAGTGTGTTTATAATTCAGAGGTTGTTGTTGTTGCTTTATAAGATTTAAATAAACTACTCCAAGAGGTAAAGTATATAAGACTTAAAGATGATATTGCATGAGATATTAAACTCTGGGTCAGTTATAACAAGAATAAGAACATGATGAAATGGAGACCTTACATGGCCCCTGGTCAATGGGTGGTCCTCTACCATTTAATTTCCTTTACTCTTCTTCTTTGATGCCTATCATTTGGAAATGCCATGCTGGATATATTCAGAGAAAAATTATTTGGGTTCCCTTTACCATACCCCATTAATATATTCTTATATTACATCTAGATTCTGATTCAGAGACAGTCACAGTGATCTGGCCAAAAACTATAACTTGTGTTGGTTTTTCCCCTGGCTCTTAAAGGATTAAACCTACAATTTCCAACAATAAAAATACTTTCTCCACTGCCTGGCCTTCACTCTTAAATGATTAGGCCTACTGTTTCCAACCATGAGAATAATTTACTTTCAAGTGTACTATATGTGCCTTTTAATCAATTAAGTAGGTGTATGATATACAAGAGTGAATTTTATAGGCTTAAAATTCATACCTTTATCTGCTATGACTTTCTATATTAGATTATAGAAGTGCCTAGAGGCTAATGCAATGAATGTGCCTAAAGATTTGTTGCTCAAATGAATTTTTTACAATAATTTTAATGGCTTTGTCTTGATTTACCAAGATACTGTGCATACTGAGATCCAATCATTTCTCAGGTGGCTGGAATTAGTTATCATTTTCACCTACGTTCTCTTTTAATGAGAAAATTAGCTACTCTTTTCTTGCATTGTCCTTGGGGGCAAGTAGCAGGGGCATCAAAAGAAAAAAGGAAAGTACAGGATTGTGCATTTGTGTCATGTATTTGTTAATGAGCCGAACCCATGACATTTCCCAAGGAAAATTAAATATGCAAATGAAAGTGAAGACTGAATTAAGAGCTTTTCATATGTTTAACCTGAGATCCTCTGCAGAAATTATTTTTTAAAATGACTGTTTTATAATACTCATTTTTCATGGTTACTATTCATCCAAATGGCAAGGCTGCAAACATTTATTCAGAAGTTTAGGTGTCTCCAGCAAACCTGTTCTGAACATGAATATAGGGTTACTAGGGTCCAACTGAAAGGGGCAAAATAACTGAAAATCTGTCAAATGTTGGTAAATATACCCAGCCTGAGAGACAAAATAAGTCACTTATTCAAAAGTACCCCAATTACACTGGGTACTCCGTGGGCCATATTGATTTTGTGGTTCTTGTCTCTCATTGTTATGCCCTTCAGAGATTTTCTTCACTTGGTCTATCTCAAATATATTCCTAAGGCACACTGTGCATCTGACTTTATTATTTCCTGGCTCTATATTGCATATCTCTGATTAGTCAAAGTGGCATTTTATGCTTCTAATAATCATCTCCTGCAATTCTTAAACAAGTGATGTTGACCAACTTTCTGACAGATGCTACTACCTTTATATGACCTTTAAAGAGAGGGGATGGATGTTTCCCTCTAACCTATTTTAGTAATCTATCCCAATAACAAAATAGAATTTTCCCTTCATTTGTTGCCCCCACAAATGATACTAAGCATAACACTGTTTATTATCAACACAAGCTTATAAACGGAGTTCTAAATGTATTCAGGGAATATGATTTAATCTTCAAATAAATCTGTAAGTACATTTTTTTTTCTTTTAACCGAGGATGAAAATAAGTTTCAAAGAAGTTAAATAAACTATCTGAAGATTTATATCTTGAAAATAGTATATCTCAGATGCTGGGCCACTTCTAGCCCATATGGTATCTTTGTACAAATAAGAAAAAAAAAAAAAGTTTCCTTACTCAAGACACTTCCATCTTTCAAAAAATTAGCAGAATATAAAAATTTTCTAAAGAGAATAAGACATCTCATTGCCACCCACATGAGAGTTTTATTTAATATAGGAATCTGTAATGACTATGGCATAAATAGTGTCCCCTTAGATGTGCTATCCTTTTGAAGACAAGAGTCTGCACAAATATACACAGTAGTCCTGTTGAGATATGAAAACCAGTGCTCTGAGTTTCAAGCCACTCTGCTTAACTGTGCCATAAACTCAGAAATAGCTAAGCAAAACCTAGTATATATATATAAATATCTAGTTAAAACTGTTCAGTGCTTTCTGTCCCCATGCCTAGTCACTATAATACATACTCACCTTCTATTCCTCCGTGATTACTCCTTAGAGCACATTTCTGTTGTTGCTTTCTAGCTCTTGAATATCCTGAGGACAAAAGGAATTTTAGGAGAGATGGCAGGAAAATAATGGAGTTATGAAAAAATGTAAATCTACCTTTTAAGTTATTTTAAAATATTTAAATGGAATAACGTTTCTTTATTTCAAAACTTACCACAAAATAGTAGAAAAGAAAAAGAAATGGAGTTCCATTGTTCCCTTGTGTTTTGCCAGAGCCACACTTGTTAGCTAATATGAATATCAACTTAGATCCCACTAGCTCAAATCAAATTCTTTTTTTTTAATGAAGAATTTATCTGCACTATTGCTTTCAGGAAACTACTTGGAGAATGTCATTTTTGAGGCACTATGTAGAGAGCCTCCTATTGTCACAGCATCTCTGGTTAGACTGTAAGCACCAAAGGATTCGGTCATATGTGAACTGCAACACTTGTCCTCAGAGGGGATTCCTAGCAAGTCAGTCTGTTTTCATTTTACCCCAACTCCACATGCACAGGTAATTAATAAACACTTCAAATTGCATTTCTGTCTGAAATGATCCAATCTTAATGTGGCTTACATGTCATCTATTTTTGTACCGTGCTTTTCCCTATAATGGGAGCATGTGCTATGCTCCCATCACAGTAAGTGGATAGAACTTTAGAGATGAACTGGTGGCCAGAGCTGTCATTTACAGTTGAAGAAACAAATGCCCACAGATATTAAATGGATTTCTCACAGATGAATTTTTGTTAGGAGGATACAATCAGAAGTAGACCTTTAGTCTCGTGACTTAAAGCATAGGGTTTTTTTTATTATATTACATAGATATTGTTGCATTGAGTCAGAAGCTTTTGTTTTCAAAAAGAAGCACAATATATTACCAAATATTTGTAGCTCCAACAATACTCTATTACTTTGATAAAATACATGAGCATAGGCAACTCAATTGTGTTCTACCCTTTATAGTATGCTACTAACTAATAACCACAGTCTGTGATACAGAATTTAATGTTAAAGACACAAATGTGATCGCACACCAGGAATCAGCAGCATTTCTGGCAGCTTGGTGCATCATTTCCTTCTTAGTTGTTCTTTGCATAAAGGAGCAACTCCATATTTCTGTCAATTCCCTATAGCAACTTTGTCATGAACCAAGTATTGTGGATTGCATATGACCTTGGAAAAATTTTAATATACACTTAGGACTCACACTATGATATTTTTGACAAAGTAAAAACATTTCTACTGTACCAGAAATTTTGGCTTGAACTTCAGTCAGGTTAAGCATTAGTTGTTACTCATCTGCTATTTTTTTTCTTTCTTTACATTTTTACCTACCTCTAATATACAAACCACATCTAATGTAGTTTGCCACTTGGAAAGCCCCAATTTCTATTATGGTATTAAAATAATTTTCTTATAGGCCTGTAAAAAATGTATTCTCTGCAATATTCCTTCATTTATTTATTCGATAAATATTTAAAATCTAATATGTATCCCATGGTGTGGCAATACGAAATCAGGGATCTATAAAATAATGAACCAAAGAGGGACACAGGTTCTAGAGCTATATTTGCTCTAAAAGGGCATTTCTAAGTTTTCATATGTGTCATAATTCCTTAGTGATAATTCCTTTGTGAAATTCTGTGTTGTTACATTATGGGTATATCATCTTAAAAAGGTAAGTTCTTTGAATATCAGAATTGGAAATTAAAAGAAAACATCTGCATACAAATTGTGCCAATCATCAGAACATTTCTAGGAAAAGACAATTTTTCCTATGGGTGTGCTCATCAAATCTTCCTGAGTATGTTTGACAGTGACATCAGGCATTTTTCATTTCTACTGAATTGAAACAGAATACTGATGGATAACAATTCAATTGCTTGCCCCACAGAAGGAAGACATTTATTAGAAGTTAAGATAAAAGACTTCAAACAATTCACACCTAATGTGTGATATTCTCTCAGTTCTCTTAATCATATATTAGAATTTTAAATAGGCAAATATTTCTGCTTATAGAAAAATGTCAAGTTGAATAGCTTACTTTATTGACTTTCTAAACATGGTCTCAAATGAAAATAGCAAGTAAACCATTACTTACATGAATTCAAACACTGGAGGGATTTATGAAATGGAAAGTGAAAGTTGTCATTTGAAATTATGTTTTACAAACTTCACAAGATGTAGTGTTGACTCTTGAAAAAAATACAATTTTTTTCACAGCTGTTAAGGAAATGAAAACTACATAAAGAAAATAGGATACAAAAACAATGTGTTTAACGATGAGTTCTTTTTTACAAAAAACAAAGCAATCCACTCTTGGGGATATATCCACAAGAAATGAAAACATATGTCCACACCAAAATGTATACATAAATGTCCACAGATGCTATTCACAATAGCCAAAATGTGAAAACAACTCAAATGTTACAACTCAACGTAAATGGAAAATAAAATGTGATGTACCCATAAAATGCAATATTATTTGGCAATAAAAAGAAATAAAGTACTGATACATTTTATAACTTAGGTAAATCTTGAAAACATTACATTATGTTACGTGAAACAAGCCAGTTGCAAAAAAAGACCACACATTGTATGATTCCTTTTATATAAAATGTCCAGAATAGCCAATAGATATAGACAGAAAGCAGATTAGTGGTTGCCTAATGCTGGGAAGGGTTTAGGGAGAAATCATGGGTGACTGTTAAAGGGTATGAGTTTTATTTCTAGGGGATGAAAATGTTCTAAATTTGTATAACTGTGAATATAATAAAAAACATTGAGTTGTATACCTTAAATGGATAAATGGTGTGATATATGAATTTCATCTCAATAAAGTCATTGTTAAACAATGCCTAGAAAATAGAATGGAAGAGAATTCACACACAGAAAAACAAAAACAAAAACATCAAAGAAGTATTCCATATCATAAGAAACATTCCATATCATAAGAAATAGTTTGTCACTATTGGCTGGCGATTGCTTATTAATTTCTGAGATAATACTTGAGATGATAAGAATAATTTGCTATTTTTGTGAAGTTTGATGTTCTTAGAAGTATTATATTCTCAGAAGTCAGCAAGGGACTCTTAGTTTCTCTTTATGTTTCAATTACTCAAAAATAAACAATGGACTCAACGTATCTTTTAGATATTTTTATTAGTGTTAAATAGTATTTGCAACCCCTACACAATGTCATTGCAAATTTAAAGTCATTGTTTTCCTTTCCAAAAACATATTTATAAAATTATATATATTTTTATTTCAGCATATTACGGGAGTACAAATGTTTAGATTACCTATATTGCCCTTGCCCCACCCGAGTCAGAGCTTCAAGCGTGTCCATCCCCCAGACAGTGCGTACTGCACCCATCAGGTGTATATACACCCATCCACTCCTCCCACTACCATCTGCCTGACACCCAATGAATGTTATTACTATAATATAAAATTACATTTTAAGTGAATTAAAAATAGTAAATATTAAAGGACTTGAAATATAAGTGTGGAAAAATGTGGCTCAAGTACCTTTACCCTTAATTTTATCTATTCAAATATTGGATCCAAGAATTTTAATAGCTTTTGGAAAAAATTGTACAATACAAATTTCAGATAATTCCTTATAGGATCATGAAATATTCTACATTCTAGCTGTATGTTTGAAAGAAAAATGCATCCAAGGTACATTCAATATGCATTAAATACCATATTCTTATGCTCAAATAAAACCTTCCATTTAAATTTAATTGTCATTATTGAGTCTGAAATGTTTCCCACGAGTTGAAAATCAAAAAATCTGGTATGGAAGTCAGGTTCTTAATTTGGTTTTTATATGGCAGTTCTGAATTTTATATGTTATTCAAATTAGTTTTTCTCAATATATGGCACAGCCCTTTTTGACAGATAAAAACTGATTTGTAAAATTATAGGAAGCAAAAAATATATGCAACAAAGCTCTTTTACTTTGCTTTCAAACTCTTTAAAATCCAATTTGAAATTGTGTTTTTTTTGACTTGAGACTAATTCATTTAACCAGAAATGCATTGCTTTTTCTATATTTAGAAGTATGATGTAATATGAGTGCTGTATCAGTGTATTTTTATTTCCAAAAAAGTATTGCAACCATACTTTAAAAAGCATTTATGATATAATAACCCTTTTGGATAATTTGATTAAGGAAAATAAATTAAAGATTAAAAATATATATGTAATTATAAAATTCTCCATAGGTTTGTGCATATTATTGGACACTTCTTACTGTTTAAAACATACACACACATGCACCCATATACACATATATACAAACAAAAATACTACCCATATCTTTGCAATTGGGTAGTATTTTTGTTTGTATATAATTGCAAAGATGTGGAAACAACCCAAGTGTCCATCAATACATGAGTGGATTAATAAAATGTGGTATATGTATACCATGGAGTACTATTCAGCTTTAAGAAACAATGATGATATAGCACCTCTTGTATCCTCCTGGATAGAGCTGGAACGCATTCTACTAAGTGAAGTACCCCAAGAATGGAAAACCAAGCACCACATGTACTCACCATCAAATTGGTATTAACTGATCAACACATAAGTGCACATATAAGAATAACATCTATTGGATGTCGGGCAGGGGAGGAGGGGACAGGTATATGCATACACAAAGAGTGCAATGCGCCCCATCCAAGGGATGGACACACTTGAAACTCGGACTTGGGGTGGGGGGGGCAAGGGCAACATACATAACCTGAACATCTGTACCCCCATAATATGCTGAAATAAAGAGAAAAAAAATACCACCCATAATAAATCAAATTTTTATATTATCAGCAAAATATTTAACAAATTGTAAAATATAGTTCCTCCTCTCAAAAAGCTTATATTTCCTATTTTATATGTTTCTCTTTGGGTCTTATAGTTTCTGCCATACTATGCATACTTGGGTCTAGAAGGCAAATTTATTGTTTCCTGAGAATAAATTAATAAAAATTATTAAAGCACTTTTGATTTTTAAGAGATTACTTTGAAGAAGTATACTTTATGGAATATATTTAATTTTTCTTTTTTTAGAAGATTTCTATAGAATCGTAAACATACTTTTCTAAAATACAAATTATGAAAACAGTTTATTCTTAGAGTAAAAAGTTTCAGTAAGTTATGTTGTCCTTTTAAAAGTTTCAGCTAGGCTGGGTGCGGTGGTTCACGCCTGTAATCCTAGCACTCTGGGAGGCCAAGGCGGCTGGATCGTTCAAGGTTAGGAGTTCAAGACCAGCCTGAGCAAGAGCGAGACCCTGTCTCTACTAAAAATAGAAAGAAATTATCTGGACAACTAAAAATATATATATAGAAAAAATTAGCCAGGCATGGTGGTGCATGCCTGTAGTCCCAGCTACTTGGGAGGCTGAGGCAGTAGGATCGCTTGAGCCCAGGAGTTTGAGGTTACCGTGAGCTAGGCCGATGCCACTGCACTCTAGCCCGGGCAA
>RJWJ010034691.1:0-17097 GCA_004363605.1 Indri indri | reverse complement strand
AGAGAATTTTAATCTGGAGGGGGTACACTGAGACTCCCGGAGTATTCACTCATAATATTCCATTTTTAATCTGGGTGGTGGTTGCACAGGGTGTTTTGCAAACGATTCTTTAGAATGTACATGTATGTTTATGAACTCTCCTGCACCTCACATATATCTTACAATAACAAATCAGACATGGAAAAGAAGTCCCCCTTCTTTGCATTGTATCTAATGATTTCTCCAGTATTTGTCACCATGGTGGCCTCTGTGATGGCTGTGTCACAGTCCGGACTACAACCTGGTAAGAAACACATGGAATTTGGGAACTCTTTCTTTTGCATCTTATTGTCCCTGCCAAAAATTAAATTTTCCAATGATAATAAAAATATTAACTAAAAAGCAAGCAATTGCTATGTATCTATTGGGGTTGATTTATACAATATTCTAGGCACTATGGAGGCTATAATGGCATTCTTGCCTTTCTGGAGCTCAGTATCACCCCAAGGAGGTAAGAAAAAGACACAGAATGAGAGAATTAACTAATAAGGTCAATGAACAATAAGAGGTACAGAGGGGAATTGCTGCAGGAATCCAAGTGCCTAAGCTTCACAGAGGAGAGATTTCATTGAGGCTTCAAGGATGAGTGACTTTGGACAGGTCGGGAGGAAGTGGAATTACAGGCAGAAGGACACAGTAAGGAGAAAGGACATTTCATTGGGGAGAGGTGGCTGCTGAACCCTTTGGCTGGAATGGGGGACTCACGATGGGAAATTGCAGGAGATGAGTCTTCAAGGAGAATTTGGCCTTCCAAGCCTTGTGTGATCTGGCCTGAACCTTTGTCTAGTTGCCTGGATTTGTTTGGATCGTGTTATTCAATTTAAATATTACCTAATGCCAAAGAGGATTTAGGATGCTTTTCACAGGGGAAATTTGGGTGCAAAATGTTGCTACTGAGGGCAGGCAAATGCTAGGTAAGTACAGACTTCAAAACACAGAGTGGGGAGAGTGAGCTAGAGGTGACAATGGGGGATGAATTGGAGGGGAAATACTGGATGCAGGAGAATAATTCGGTGGTTAGTTCGAGTGACAGGTAGAAAGGACACCGTCTGGGCTGTAAAATGGTAGGTCGTGTGTACAGAAAAGGAGGGAGCGTGCGACCTCATTCCCTCCCAAGGGCAAGTTCATCTTGGGGCTTTGAACCAAGACCAAGGTGGTGAAAGTATTGCCGGAATAAGGCGGGCGTAGTAGGGGAAGTTAAAGAGAATTCATTAATGACTTTGTGGTATTTAAATAAAACAATTTCCTAATTAATTTTTTTCCTCTGAAATGACCAAACTCACACCAACCCTTTGGCACGTCGTAGACCACTTCCAAAAGTGACCCTACAGCCACCGGCCACCCTCCCTACCATCCCACGCAGTGGCGGCTGGACAGAGGAAATCAGCCACCAAAGAGACGTCCCCATCCTGCTGTTCAAGCTCTATTCATACTCCTGATACAGCGACGACCCTGGCCATGAACCTCTCATCCCTGGAAGTCCAGGACGCGCACCATTCTTGACACATTCCTCCTTCAGGCACAGCTTCCCAACGCTGTGATCAGAATGAACTCGAGTCGCTCACATCCCCCTACCCAGCCCTGGAAAGGGTGATCCCCTCTGGGAATTCTGCCAGCGCAATGTTGCCTCCATTTGAAGACACGTTATAAATTAATAAAGAAAAAAAAAAAAGCTCCAGACTCTCACGTCTGCCAAAACACACCATTCCCTGAAAGGTTCCTGAAAGGGACCCAGTGATGTACAGCGAAGAAAGCGCCAACCCTCTCATAGTCTTTTCCAGAACCCAGACGCAGCCCTCAAAATGGTAACAGCCACTTGTCTGCCCGCGGCCAGCGCTATTCTTGGAATGAGAACACCTTTCGGCCGCCTCGCCACCTGCGTGTTTCACGGCCTGTAGTTCCCTAAACCGCTATCTAAGAACACAAAACCAACAGACCTGTCACCAACAGAAAACCCTGGGAAAAGCGTAAGAATCAGTGTGGTTGATTCGGGGCAGAAACGATGTTTAGGTTGCAATGAATGCCAGAGGTTTGCAAAGAGCGCGTTGCTAAAGTCATCCCAGGAATACAAGGGTCCTCGTCGGTGACTCTTTTCTTTAGGGGCGAATCACTCGGGCAGTCTCATCCCATAACATTAATTCCTGAAGGACTCTCAGGGACCGAATACCTACGACAGCGGTAAGAATCTAAGCATTGGGATTCTGACGACAGAGACTGCTCACAAAACAAATCTGGTTCTCCCAGGGACTGCCTGTTGAAGCTGCTTTGATCTCTTCTGGCAAATGGGTTCTATTTCTTCACCCCATTCATTCAGACTTCTGCGAGTGACTTGGTTTTAAAAGCCACATCTCTGCTATTGAATCTGTACGGACTACGCTGGGTCACTCAGGCATTTAGAAACTTTATGGTCGTCCCCACCATCCCCCCGCCTCCCCCAGCAAGGAACACGCGTAAGAAGAAATCATGACTCTGTATGGGAACTGGACAGCTGTGGATTAGAATCAGATTCATTAATGGGCACAGAGTCCCAAGGACTTTTGGCGTGGCGGGAGAGGCTCCCGTGTGTGGAACATGAGAAGCCTTTACTTACGAACACGTCCATGAGCAGGTGTTCCAGCGTCACCTCGAAGTCCTCCAGTTTGGCAGCTAAAGTCATGACGAACGTTCCGACTTGCTCCGCGGCCCCGCTGACAGCCCAGTCCTGCAAACTCCTCAAGTCAGAGAACACTGTCGGCGTCCGATTTGGTCACAGGGCAGAGTTGCCACTAATGGGAAGTGGAAACCCTTAAAACAAAACAGAACATCGCAGACTCGGCTGCTAGATCTTTGTAGCCAGAAATTGTAAAGTACTAAAAAACAACAACAACAACAACAACAACAAAAAACACTCTAATAACGGTGCTGGGCACAAAGTGAGGTCACCAGGTGACAAGTCCAGCCTTCTCTGTACAACACCACAGTCCGAGGTGCTGGCCAACGGCAGAGAACCTCGCCAGTGCGCGGGAGAGAAAGACGATGAGACGAGGTGAAAACAAGAGAGTGGAGAATGGAACACACTGTCTGCTTCTGATATTTATAGAGCCACATGTTTTTGACTCGAGCCCATTTCTCAGTTCATATCTGACCTTTCGTAACTGGCCAAACACACTGGAGCGTATTGTCGAGCGGGGCAGTGGGTCCCACAGAAGTTGGCTGTGACCAATGCTAGGGCAATTCACACAGACGCGCCATCAATAGTTCTTTGTCAAATACGTATCAGACCTTGTTCTGTGTGCGATGACAGAAAAGCACATAGTCTTGTGGAAAACAAGGAAACGAAAGTTGTCGGGGGACGACATTTTCCCTCGGAATATTATTAGATCTCGTACGCTCTCCTTCTTCCTCCATCCTACACACCCCCCTCTGCTGCAAGAGTAGATAAACATCAAGGAAAAAATTGAATCTCTTGTGTCAACTCCCCGAGCTTCTGCCAGTTACAGAACATCCACGGAATCTTGCAAATGCCAGTTCTCCTTTTGTGCCTCTAAAGGTTTGCCTTTTTGTTTTAAACTTAGAATTAAAAAAAAAAAATTACGGTAAAGTATACATAACATAAAATTTGCTGTCGACCATTTTCAAGTGTACAGTTCAGCGGTGTTAAATACATTCACATTTTTGTGCAACCATCATCACCATCCATCTCCAGAACTCTTCATTTTGCAAAACTGAAATTCTGTATCCATTAAACAATAACTCCTCGTTTCTTCCTCCCCCAGCCCCTGGCAACCACCATTCTACTTTCTGTCTCTACGAGTTTGACTACTCTAGTTGTCCTTTGGTGACTGGCTTATTTCATTTTGCGTAATGTCCTAGAGGTTTATCTATCTTGTAGCATGTGTCAAAATTTCTTTCCTTTCTAAGGTTGAAATTGTATATCCCAAGAAAGACCACTGCTTTGGACCACTTTTCAGGCCTGAGAAAATCTGTCAGGGACACTTGGTTGTCAAGATGCTGAGGGCCCTTCTCACTGTGACCGTATGAACAAAAACAGCCTTGACCTAAGCAAGTGAGTCCCGAGTTCTGTTCTTTTAGTCCCCTAAACAATTTCCAATAAACCCTAGTCCCTCGATTCCAAACAGGTGGGGCCACGTAACAGTCAACACTGATGCCAAAGAAAAAGGTAGCCCATATGAAATTGAGAAGGAAATATGAACAGAAACAGTTTCTGCTTTGCAATAAAACTCCCCTCCCTTCACGTCAGAGTTCTCTCACGTGTGAACGGTAGTATTCTCCAATTTAGTATCTTTCCATGAATTTTCATTTTTCCCAAAGGAGATACACACAGACATAAAATTCAGCTTTTAACAGTTAAACAAAGCTACCATAAAATAAAGGACAAAGAGAAGATTGATAAAAAGCATCACATTATTTTAAAAGCTGATTTGGAGTCTGTCAAACTAGTTTAGCTTGATAGTTGGTCGTAAAGTGTACATCAATGTTCTTTGAGTTATGGCTTTTATTCTGTTTTTAGGTCTCTAATGGAGGAGGTAGAGTGGGCCGATGGCAGGTATCTCTTGCACCAGGGAGTGGGTGGGCAAAGCTGTGATGAATGGCTACCATAGCCAGAAGTGCACAGAAAATATATTTCCCTGATGGTTGAACTTATTCATAGACCTTCCTACAAGCCAGTGTGTTCGCCCCATCTGAAACTGAGGCAATAACTAGAGCAACAACATCAGCAACAAAGACTCAAGACAAGATAACTTCTTGCCACTCAGTCGCCATCTTTTGTTAAAACTATAGCTGTCCTGAAAGAAGAGACTGTTGGTCACAGGGAACAAGCAGTCAGTCTCCCGGTCACAACAGTGACTTTACGTGTCTATTTTCTAAGACAACTTTGGGGGCTTTAAGGACAGTCCATGCAGTTGTTTCTTTTAGACAATAAACAGCAAACTTCAGGGATAAGAAACTACATCCTTTGGGCAGTGTGAGTAATTAGTACTCCAGAGCTAGGGCTCTAAGGACAATGTATTGAGAACATCCTATTTTTATAGGAACAAAGTTACTTGAACAGTTTCCAAAGGGGAGAAATTGACCAGAAGGGAGTTCACCTGAAGAGAGCACCGGAAATAAGTAGTGGATGTGGATGTCACCCAGAAGAGACATTTATTATGAATTCTGGTGCGAGTTAATGAGAGTTAATGATATGAGCCAGTTGGAATAGTTGAGCACCACGGAGGCAGTAGGACCACACCAGTGTCAAGATAGGGAAACCTTTGATGATTCATTATTACAACGGGAGGAGTGCTTACCCATTATGAGAATATGGTACAGGCTGGCTTGGGCAGATCGACTGTGGATGTTTTCTTAGTAACTATATTCTGTGTACTTGATATATATTTTTGATAATTATGGTCAATTTGTATTGATGCTTATATCAAGTCTGGACATTCAATTGTTCATTCACACATGCATCCTTTACACAAATGTTTATTTAGTAACTGGGCCAGATATGAGGGTAGGTTCTGGTGTCTACTAAGAAGATTAAGACACGGTTCTTTCTTCGAGACTTTACAGTCTAGAAAAGATGAGGTATGATGTGTTGATGTAATTATAGACTATCTTTTCTTGGAGGATATGAACACAGTTTGTACTTCCATATTAGGGGCACACACTCTGTGGCTTGAAGGGCTCACTGATAAAGGCTCCCACCCCATGGGGAAGGGATTGAGCAAGAAAGAGGGAAGAGGTCTATGCATCGTACACCTCCCTAGGATGGGATTTGCAGCACTAAGTGGCAGAGGCATTCGGCCGGGGATGCGATGGATGCTAGGGGGTCTGAGCCCAGGGACCAATGGGTTTAGGAGACAACAACACAGGACCTGGACACCATCTATAGACACCACTTTGATGGCATAAATCTCACTTGGAAAAAGATACATTTTAACCATTGATCAAAGCTTAGTGGCCCCCTGAGAATGATCCTACATGAATCACCATGCTGAGGCTTGCTAGTAGAGAATCAGCAACACACCTGATACTGTAGGCGAACACCACAATTTGTTCTGCACATTTAGATAGTAACATTTGTGGGTAGGTTTTTAAATCTGGAAAGTTTAAATTACTTTCTGTTTGAATCTTGGATGGCCATCTCCTTCTCCCTAGTCTATGAAACGCGTTGAGCAGGCTTAACATTTTGGTGATAGGATATAAATAAAAGTCTTTGGAGGGTGGGGATTGGCTCAGTTCTCTGTACAGACATGAAACTGGTCTCCCCTCCATCTTTCTTAGGGAATCAGTGGGAAAGTCATTCTTCTAGAGAGTCCTGTGTCATTCTGCATCCCTGAAAACAAATCATCCACTTTAAACACATGAGTACTCTGCAAAGGCGAGATCCTCTGGTTCAACCAGATCAGTTCAACTCATAACAAGCATTCTCTGTCAAGGACGACCACGTGCAAGCCCAAGGCAGTAGGCAATTGATATACAAAAATGTTTTTCTGGAAACATCTTTCTGTTCACCCTAGAGCAGGAATTTTCTACTCCGCACGACCACTCATCTGAAGATCAAGTTCCAAGGACTACATCAGACCACCACACGGTTGATCGGAACTGCTCAGCCAGGTAACCTACTGAACGGTGTTAGTGCCAGGACTGGTGAATCTATGTGGCAACTGGATCGAGTTATTAAATAGTTCCTGAAATATTTTTTCAAAGCAAAATCTTTTCTTTTCATCACTCAATTAGTCACACAGACCAAGTTTATAGTGCAAAAAAACACTCAAGAACTGTTTTTAATCCCTTTGGAGTTGATGTTTTGTATATGGCTGGGAGGTAAAGATCTAATTTCATTCTTCTGCATGTGGATATCCAGTTTTTGAAGAGACTGTCCTTCCCCCAAACCTGGAGGACATCGTGCTAAGTGAAATAAGCCAGACACAGAAAGACAAACACTGCATGATCTCAATTACATGCAGAATCCAAGACAGTCAAACTCATAGAATTAGAGGGTGGAATTGTGGTTACCGGGGGTTGGGGGGAAGGGGGGATGGAGGGGTGTTAGTCAAGGGTACAAAGTTTCAGTTATGCAGGGTAAGTTCTGGAGACCTATCGTGTAACAATGTGAATGTCGTTAACAATGCTGGACTGTATACTTGAAATTTGCTAAAAGGGTAGATCTTAAGTGTTCTCATCATAAAATTAAGAAAGAAAGAAAAAAAGAAAATGGTAACTATGTGAGATCATAGATATGTTAATTAGCTTGATTGTGATTATTTCACAATGTAAACATATATAGAAACATTAAGTCCTATGCCTTAAATATATACACTGTTATTTGTCAATTACACCTTGATAACGATGGGGAAAAATCCTCTACTGTAGGTGTAAAAGCGACTGATACTAATGTCTATTGATGCGCTTGTCTGTCAAGCTTCTGCCTTACCTTAAAACAAGAAGAAGAGGGGATTTTAAAGACATTATGCCTGTTTTAGTAAAACAGGCCCTTCTGATGGCCCTACAGACAGCTAGCTGCCTGTCTGGGTCTAGTTATAAAGGCTGGCCTGTGTGCTCTAGCTGTGTCTTGGAGAACAGACATGCTGATTTAAAGGTTTGCTTTTATAGGTCCCCCCGCCACCCCCGCCACCCCGCTGCCTGGCACCGTCTGGGGATCAGGCGGTGGCGCTCAGCAGCCCGTGCTCGTAGTGTAGTGTGTGTCCTCGCTCTCCCACGGGTGTGTTATACGGCTCACACAGCCAACCTTGTCTGCCCCACTCACGATGCATTTTCAATCTTGACAGCCCCTCTGACGAGCACAAAGCCTCTATTCCCCTACATCTGCCTCCCCGCCCCACCACAGCCCCTGCCCGTTCACGAGAACGAATTCCAAGACTTTCAAAACTCACAGGCAGTGAAATCAGTGTCAGGCACATGCAGCGGTGCCCTGGGCTTGTGATGGACAGAAACACATAGTAACTTGTCTGGCTTCTCTCTGTCTTCCCACCTGTCACTCGCTGTGCCATTTAGAGCACGAGAGGCTTGTAGGGACTGCGAGGTCACCACCACAGGGTGCGTTTGCAACATGCCAAGAACGACCATCTCAGCCCCACCACGGGGACTTCCTAAGGCACCTCGCTTTCTAGAGTTCAAGTCCACGTTGTGGAGACACGGACCCAACCACATCCTCCCGAACGTTTTACAGATTAAAAAAATTAAAAAAATTAATTATTATGGGTACACAACAGTTATATATCTTTATAGGGTACACGTGATGTTTTGATACAGGCATACGATGTGAGTTAATCAAATCAGGGTAATTGGGTGCAGACATTTATTGGTGACCCTTTCCTATCTGTAACGGATACACGGGATTTCCACGCCTCCTGGGGTTGTTTTGAGAATGAACGTGGTAGCTCCAGGTGAAGTGCTTAGAGCTCATCTGAAATGAAAAGCCGTGAGGTGGGAGCACGAGCTCCGGGACGGTCACTGCTGTCTCACGTTCTCCACTTTGGGCACCTTCGGGTGAGTGAGTTTGCTCATGAAAGTCGTTGCCAAAACGCGGAAGTCTGCTGGTGGCAAACGAATGCTCCCGGGAGAACCACGATCCATTTCATGTGACTTAGGTTGGGTTTCCTCTCCAAAAGCCTTCCCCATGGGGCCTTGGAATGATCAGTGACTCTTAACCCTTTCAGAGTCAATGGCCCTTTGTTCTAACAAATATTTTTAAATGCTCCTTATTGTCCTCGAATGAAATTCATGGATAGTGTGACCTACATACACATATAACTTTTAAAATATCGGCACAATTCTCTGTCCTGTAATCAAGAAATGAAAGTATTTGATGATTCAAATAACATGTATTATAATATGTAAATGTTTGCAGATAACACGATTGCACCAGACAGCACCAGACATCACTGGGAAGCGATCGAGCCTTAATCACGGTGGGGACCAGGGCTACAAATGCTCACTGCCAACGGCCGGTTGTGTTGGGGACTGTCACGTGCCACTGGGGTATTGCCGCTAGTGAAGCGCCTTTCCTGGAACGTGAATAATTCTTGGTGAAGTTCCAACTAAAATGAAGCATTATCGCCGCCTGCCTCCAGCCCATTTGCAAGGTAGTTGCATTCCCAGGAGAGTCAGTCAGTGGTGAACAACCGCAGGTGCCACAGCCCACACCGGCCACCTCGCCCTGCCTTGCTGCTGCTGCCTGGGCACCCCATCGCCACCACTCCCGTTAGGGTTGGCAGGGGGTGCTGGTGAGGGGAGCTGCGGGTGGGAGCCACCAGGGTGATGTCCCCGTGCTCCAGCCACCATCACCCCCTGGACGCCAGCATGGTGTCCCCTCACCCCATCAGCATTCCTGGTCTGCACTGGTGCTGAAAGGCAGTGGGGACCCTGGAGGGAAGGAAACAAGGCCGTGCGTGTTTGTGCGCTTGACGGGTGGTGGCTGCACGCTCTTCCTCCCAGTCTCGGTGCCCACCTGGCATTCCCAGACAAACCCAAGAACAAATCCCCAGGCTGCAGTCATCACCAGGCAGGGCTGGAATGGAGCCGAGTATCTACAAGGATGTCCCTCCACAGCGAGAGCTATCTGCTGTCACTTGGACATGTTCCCATGTTGTCCCTAGCGTGCCCCACTAAGGACAGGCTGGGAGGCCGTGACACTGTGCAACCTGCCTTTTTCCAGGAGCTCCCCAAATGCACTTGTGCCATTGTTCATGTCCTTGCCTGCTCCCGGGCTGCAGGGGAGCCCGTGGGGCCCGTCCGCTGCGGCAGGCTGGTAGCAGGTGAGCGTAGCTCTCAGAGTTCAGGGCGATTGGAATGCAGAGAGATGGGACCCCAAGTGTTGCCCCAACCTCAAACCGGCAGGGCCCTGTGTTTCCCACACATCATCTCTACAGCCGGGAAGAGCGTTCTGGGTGCAGCTGGCTGAAGAACACAATGGGAGGGTCCCTCTTGCCCTTTAACTCTCCACGTGATGGTCACATACAATCCCCATCCATGAGAAAAGTAAAGCTCAGTCAAGACAACAGATAAATATTTTCATAAGAATTATTCTGAAGCAGAAGGATGATCAGATGTCTCCCCACTCCTCGCAGCTCTGATCAACACATAACCTGAGCTCCTCCCTCAGTTCACAAATCCCTGGTCAAGGTTAGCTCAAAGAGAGAAGGATGAGCAATGACCTGAACGTATCTCACAATGGCACCGCTGTGCCTGTGACTAGCCACGTAGATCTCACCCAGGCCACCCCTAGAGCAGAAAAGGCGCATTTCCTCATTTGCTTTCTGACGTTCCTGCCACAACTACGATTTTGGGGGCGATTTCACGATGGGAAGATGTGTCTGCTAAGAGCCCAGGTGCCTGCAGGAACACTGGTGTCACCTGGCTGGTGACTTGAGGATCTCAGGCTCAGTTTCCTCAGGTGTCAAATCCCAGGTTTTGACTAGATGAGGGTCTCCAGACCTCGAGTATCATGAAACAGTACAATTTGAAAATGAAATTAAATATTAGGAGGACCAAGCTATAGGGTTGCCGATATCTTATATGCTATGTCAGGACCATTAAAAACAAACAAAACAAAATAAGCCAAATCTCGTTTGCTCTCACCATGATTGTATTAAAGAAAAGCCATTCGAACACACACCAAAAAGAGGAGAGAGAAAATCTCAGGATTTAGAGTGGAATACATGTAGATTGATAGAAGAAGACTCCCCGTGTTGTGTGTATTTTTCTCCTGGGCTGCACACCGGGGAGGACTTTATCACAGTGGAGATCGGGGACCGGTGTCTGGGACCAGAGCACCAGTGGATCGTCACCTTCAAGCTAGCTGTGACATCTGTGATTTTATCTCCAGTTTTCAATTCGTCCTCACACTGCTCCTATGAGATAGACTAAAGATATGCAGAAGCAAACGAGTGAGTGAGTCCCTGGAAGCAGAATCCAGTGCTTTCCTTTCCATGTGTTTTACTTCTCTGACAACCTCAGTGCCAAGTCAGAGGACAGAACACCAGCAAGGCAGAAAGGGAACGCCAAAAGAAACACCACACCTTCCCTGTCAGGGCTGCAGAGAAGGGACAAAGCCAGACAGAGGGACAGCAAAATGCCTCGATGCACGTTTCGCTACTTGATCAAATTGCCCGCAGGTCCGTTGGGGGTGCACCTACCCACTTCTCGGCATGAAGGAATCACTGATTTCTATTCTTTTCTCTAAGAATGTGCTTGGGAAGAAGCAACGTAATTCCTACCCTCAAGACTGAGGCCCTCTTTCTTTGAAATTCTTTTTGTTAATTATTTTTGAATGCGTAATACATGCAGACGATACAAAATTCAAAATTAATAAGAGAGTAGAGATAAAAAGTGAATCTCTCTCATCCCTCTGCCCGACAACCACCCAGTCTCACCAAAAGCAACCACTTTTATGTGTCTCTTGAGACATTCTAATCAGATTCAGGCATAAAACATTACCATTTGTGATTTTATACACACACGTGAACACGCAAATAGTAATACACTTTACAACTGTAAATTGTACTTCATTGGGATATTTCATTGAACCAGTCCCCTATAGGTGGATACTTGAATCTGTCGCTAATACAAGTGAAAATGCATTTTGTGTATGTGTCAATGTGTCTCCAAGGTAGACTTTTGGAAATGGAATTGTTGCCTCAAAGGTCAGGTGTATTTAAAAAATGACCTTTAGTTAATTCGGCTATGCAGGAGGTTGCACCAGCTCACACCCCCGCAGCACAGACAGTGCTCAATTCTCTGCGACCTCAGGTCAGCCACACGATGAGATAGCAAAATTTCGAATCTTGGGCCATGTGATGGGTGAAAAAATGGCATCTCATTTTCATTTCAATTTGGAATCTCCTTGCATAAGCCAAAATGCTGGTTCATAAAAGTTCCCTAATACAAATTCCCTTTTTGGAACCAAGGATTCATCGATCCAAACGGATCCAGCTGTGTCCCATAAACATCCCAATGATGGACACAAGCTAATGATTAACAGAGAGATGTTAGAAACACCCACCCACCGAAGTCCATATTTAAAGGCAATTTAAGAGAATCTTCATTAATCGTTCCCTTACGCGCGTCTGTATTACATACCCAAAGCACACCTGTTAGGGTGAATGGAAATTAAAACCACACTAAGCAAGAACAAAGGGTAATTCATCCAAATATTTCCCCTTAGTCAAATTTCCCTTTGGCCTTGAAAAGAGATAGCCAGGCCATGAAAGGGTTGAATCTTAAAAGACCTGGGCCCATGACACCTGATCCGATGTGGACTGTATAAAATTGATAACAGTTGTCAGCTACTCAAGCTCAAATCTACCAAGCTCAGAAACTAATCTCATCAGCGGTCAGCAGCGTAGGCAATACCGAGTCCCAGAATTTCCACTGTGGGCTAAGATATACGAGAGCATCAGCCCCTCTAAGTAAGGCTGCAGATTCCCCTCTGACTTCGTGGAGCAAAGTCCTGTTACCGTGGACTTTTATCAGTCAAGCTGATCCCAGGGCCCCGCTAAATTTATGATTGGCGTCTATTTTATTTGGCTGTGAATCTGTCTAGGTTTCCACTTGCTCTCAAGGTCACTAGCTGTGTTTAGACGAAACAATGGTAATGGCAACCTTTAGAAAACCATTTCTTGGCATTTTTGAAAGCGACAGCATGGATCGCATTTTCTTGGACAATGTAAAAAAAAAAAAAATCACTGTAGAACAACACAAGCCAATGACCTAAATAACTTAATTCATTTAACATATTAAATATGTACTGAGCTTGTTGTTTTCTACTGAATTTGCATCGAGGTTGGGGTGGTTTTTGTCACGTACTGCAAGCACCAAGCTATTAAAACTCTGGCTGCAAATGCTTAGACTCATGAATTGTTAGAAAGCTATTTGATAGATTGTGACCTGTACTTAGACTGTTTACTTGTATTTCTGTTTAACAATATCCTTTTTGCTCACAAAGGAGTGGGTGTTATATATGCTATAGGAGAGGCAGTTCTTTCATATCTAAGAATTTGCACTTCTAATTTCCAAGTGCTATCTATGGCTTACCCACATCCTTATCTATCTGTCTGTCTGTCTGTCTGTCTACCTACCTACCTACGTATCATTCACCTACCTATCTAGCTATCATCTCTTCTAATCTTTACACTGTGCCAGGCCCTGTTCTAAGTGCCTGAGAAATATCAACTTATTTAATCCTCACAATAGCCTCATCAGGTAGTTAATCATTTTTACCATCCTCATTTTACAGATGTTGAAAGTCAAGAACAGAGAGTTTAAGTCACTTGCTCCCAGCCACACAACCAGCCGGATGGCAGAGCCCGAATATGAACACAAGCCTCTGGCTCCCCAGGTCGGTGCCGTCACCACTACACTGGGCTCGTGTGTGCACAATGTTCTAGTTTTTGTGAACAATCACTTGCTCCCTATTGCCGAGGGAAAATCATTCTTCTGTTGGCTGAAACAGAGAGACGTCTTGTGGGGAAGCAAAGCTGCTTGCAAAGTGTGTGGCGCAGAGCTGTAGGGGGTGGCTGCTGGAAAATGTTTGGTATTCATTTACGAGATAATCTTAATAGCATCTCCATTGTGCAATGGAGAGATTCATTAAATGGTACTAAAGGAATTTAGTGGATGTTGGAACAAAAACAGAGAATGATGCAATCCTTGAAGTTGGGAAGAGTGTAACATTCATTTGAGACTGACTGCGCTTTGGAGATGAGGGAACAGGCCCTGGGGACCGTGGCCTCGCTTGACCTGTTTGCTAAAGGCCATGCACGGAGCAGCGACCAGAATCCAGGCGTTGTAACTGCAGGTAGGTGCTTTTGCTTATTCACTCCTTATTAACAGGACTGGGGACTCTTCAGACACCATAGACTGGGTCAAGTTTCTCCTCCCCTACTCTGCAAATGTGTTCTGCAGAGGAAGTAAGGTCAGACAGAGACACAGGTTTAGCCCTGGGCTGGATGCAGGGGTTGCAGCTTCTTGTACACAGGTGTTCCATTTAATGAGGTGTGGACGGAAAGGCGGTGGAAAGAACGATATACAGGGTGTGAGGAGAAGGCAGGCAAGATGCCTGTTACCCACAGGCATGTGGAAATATATTTCTCCGGGCTGCAAAGCAGCTTGCACCAGGACTGCAGAGTGGAATCACTGTTCTACTTCCTCTTAATTAAAGGAATTATATGACTCCCTTGTGAGAAAGCAGTATGACTTATTTTATCATAATGAAGCTTTTAAAAACAGCAACTCGCAGTACTTTGAAAAAGTCGTGGAGTATATGGAGTTACACTCGTTTCTCCTTTTCCGTTTTGTCTTGTTTTTTAGTTTTTGTGCTGAAGTTGGGCAATCAGAGCAAATGTAGAACACTTCTGCTTTCTCCAAATAAAACAGAGCTCTTTCTGTCCTTCGGCGTCCTCAGAGCTGCTTTTAAGGAAGCCTAACTTGGGTCCTTATTCCTTTTTTTCAAAAAGCCTTTCTCAGGACATTCTTCAAAAAAGCCTCGCTTTGTTGTAGTGTTCCCCGTATTTCAACATTTTTGTTTTACAGATTCACGTTCCACCATGAAAATTCAGACTAACGTCCTTTCGTCTGTTTCTAAATTAGTTTTTCTGCACCCAAAGGGAAACACGTTATGATTTTCATACCTGAGCTATTTTGTTAAACAAAAGTTAAAATTAGGGAACATTTACAAGTAAATTCCTCATCTAGGCATATACCCAAAAGAAATGAGTCCCACATGAGCCGCGAAAGACATGACCTGGGATTTTCGTAGCAGCACTGTTCATAATAGCTCCCAAATGAAAACAATCCGAATGCCCATCAGAGGTAGAACAGATAAATATGCGGTCCATTCGTATTGCGTAATCATATAATGGGATAAAATAAAGCAATGGGAAGGGATGAACCACTGTTGGGCTCAACAACATGAATCAATCTTATATTTTTTGAGTGGAAGATGCTGGACGCAAAAAGGTAAGTATTGTGTGGTTATATTTATATAAAGCTCCAAAGCAGTGAATACTAAACTATGCTGGTAGAAGTCAGAACAGGGGCTATATTTGGGGAGGGAGGAGGATTGTGGTTGGGACGAGTCCAGGGGAGCTTCCAGGGTGCTGGTCAAATGCTGTTTCTTGACATGAGAGATGGCTTATGTCGGTGTGTGCACTTTGTGGAAATTTATCAAGCTGTACTCTAGTGACTTGTGCTCTGAGCACAGGTTAGACTTCAATAAGAAATTTATTTGGAAACCAAACCAAACCAAACCCAGAATTCTCCCTGGTACAGAAAAAGAAAAATCGACTTGTACAATCCCCATAACAAAAATCTATATATTTTTTATCAGACACTTGGAAAATGTTAGAGTCTTCCAGGTATAATGACAGGACAGGATATAGGAAAAAAAAAATTTTTTTTCTAAGTATACTTTTACTTCCAAAAGGTCACTATGTTATCTGTGCATTGACAAAAACGTTTTTTTCCCACCAAAAAAAATGTGAACAAATAACATTAAAGCTGCTGAGGATGGAATACAAAGATATTTCTGAGGGATTTTGTTTTTATGAGAAATTCTCGCCATATGTTGCACGTTATTTCTGAAGGAATTCTAAAATCTGATGTGTGTTGTGCGGAAGTGGAGGTGATATTCAAAGGAAATGTCTGAGAACGCAGGTTTATATTGTGTAATAGGATTAAATCATGAGATTTATCCACCAAACTTTTTTTCTCCTTCCCTTTAGCAACCTCTCCCCCTCCCCACTGGTTTCCTGAATTCTCCCATTTCATTAACTCTGTGTCTCTCTGATATTGCAACTGAGCTATTCTCCAAAGTTCTGTCTTCCGCTCTCTCCTACTCTATCCTCCTGCCGTCTGGGATTTTGTCCATTTTAATGATGACTTCTCTATTTTCTTTTGATGGATTATTCCTAATTTCCCATCCTCAGCTCTACTTTCTGACCGTCACTCCAGTCCCAAATGCCCACTGTGGGACAGTCACTGCCAGCTACATCTTTTGCCAGCATTACGCAATTAAGACATAAAATCAGACTAATTGCTCATCACACGAGCTATAGCTTTCTACTTCCTTATCTGTGTTGGTGGCACCGTCATCCACCCAGGTGTCCAGTCCCAGATTGCTGGGTTATCTATCTGGAACCTCCCCCTCCCCAATTTCAAATCAGCGGTCCAACCCAGTTGATTCTGCCTTTGACATTCTCTGTCCCGTCCAGCCCCTTTTCTGCACTCTCCAGCCCCAGTGTGGTCACGCTAGTTTGGGACCTCATTGTTTTATCTATTTGGCTCCTTGCCGATCTCTCTGTTGCCATCTTTGTCCTCATTTCTCCTGCCTTTGGCTACTTGACTAGGTTGAATAGTGCCTTGCCTTTCTCAAAATGTATCAACCTGCCATTCATGTCCACTGGAACCTGTGAATGTGACCTCCTTTGGAAACAGGGTCTTTGCAGATGAAATCGAGTTACAATGAGATCATCCTGGATTAAAGTGGGCCCTGATTCCAATATGATTGGTGTCCTTATAAGAAGAGGCAAGTTTGGATGCAGACGCACAGAAAGAACACTGTATGAGGACAGACACATCTGCAAGCCAAGAAATGCCAAGGATTGTTGGCAACCAGTAGAAGCCACAGGGAACAAATTCTCCCCTAGAGCCTTTGGAGGGAGCATGACCTTGCCCAGTCCTCGATTTCATACTTGTAGCCTCTGGCACTGTGGGAACATAGATTTCTGTTCTTTTAAACCACCCGGTTTGTAACAATTTGTTACAGAAGCCTTGGGAAAAAGTGATAGAGCTACCACCATAATCTTCATAAAACATTGTTTTCAACCACACTAATTCTCTGCTCAAGAATATTCAATGCCTCTCTCTTGTCTGCTAGATTAAATGAAGTGATACCTTCACCAGTCAGGCTGATTTGCTGGTCCTTCTGCTGTTACAGTTGCACGTGAGCTATGCCATAGCCTAGCAAAACTACTGGCGTTCCATCTTCCTTTGGGACATCCTTGCTTTTTCTACCCCATATATACGAAGTCTGGTGTGACCTTTGACCTC
>RJWJ010034690.1:0-17015 GCA_004363605.1 Indri indri | reverse complement strand
CTGCAAGCGTGGGAGGCCGGGTCCGTGCACCGCGCTGTTACTGTCCGCTACTCGCAGCGTCACGCCCACGGTTGAGCTCTGACCGACACATGACCCGCGGCCGTCCCGGTGAGAGGTGCTGCTCTGATGCTACCCAAACTTTCGATTTTTATCGCTCTGTCGCCGCACTCCACGGTGTTAAGACTTCTGTCTTCATCATCCTTCCTCCGTTATACACGTTATCCTGAAAGATGGTGCCCTTGAACTACAAATTAAGGAGGTGATCGTGATGGTGGCAAATCACCATCTGTGAAAGTTTTATGATTTGTAAGGATGGAAATGGCTCCTTATGAAATAGCTTTCTAAACACTAAAATGCAGTTGACTAGACACGGTGTGCCTGGAACACGGGCGTGACGGGAAGCTGAAGAATCATCCTGAATTTACACATTCACCTGCAAGAGCTCACGCAAGCCAGTCTCACTGAAGCGTTGTCAACTTTGCTGACTGTGAAAGAACCGAGTGTTGGTGTTGATAAGTTGCTCTCTTTTCTACTCTGTTTCATTTAATTCTGTTATTTACACGTCCTTTCTGTGTGTTTTGGGTTTAGTTTGCAAAGGTAGAGTGGCAGGTGACTGATTTGAGATCTTTCTTCTTTCTTAATTTGGGTGTTTTTAGCTATAATTTTCCCTCCCGTGACTGCTTTGTTGCATCCCATAAGTTTTGGTGCGTTGTGTTTGTGTTTTTATTTGGCTCTAAGTGTTTTTGTGTTTCCCTTGTGGTTTCCCCTTTAATCCTTTGGGTTATTTACAAGGGTGTTGTTTAATTTCCACATATTTGTGCGAATTTTCCAGTATTTCATCTGTTACTGATTTCTAGATTCATTTGTATTGTGATCAGAAAAGATACTTTGTACGATTTGACTTCAACCTTTTTAAAATTATTGAGACTTTTTATGACCTAACATATGGTCCATGCTGGAGAATGTTCCGTGTGCCCTGGAGCGGGTGTGTGTTCCGCTGCTGTTGGAGGGGACGTGTAGTAATTCACTACACACCCAGTTTCTACAGCATTCCAGCCAGAATGTGCCAGTGCTGTGTCAATGATGATATAAATGATATTTTCTGTTTCTAAAGCCTCATTCTTTGTTTCTTTATGTGTGCAGCAGAAGTAATAATAACGCCCACTTTCACAATTTGCTTTAATAATTGGCAGCAGTATCTTGAAGCATATATTATACGGTCTGGTATAAAATAGACCTCTGCTACAGCACCATATTTTCACTACTGTCAAAAGTGATTCATTAAGTGATTAGAATTACTCATGAATTTTGGGCTCTGACCACCAGACCGTCCTCCCTCTGACCATCAGACCCTCCTCCCTCTGACCGTCAGACCTGCCTTGCTTTCTCACCCCAACAGCCATCAAGTGGGTCTCAAACGAGCAGCCAGCAGCCGCCAGGGACAGTCCCTGGGCACTGCTTTTCTGTCCAAACATCAGAACCGTAGCCAAGGGCCCGAATCCCGAGCTGACAGGACACATGGGGTTATTTAGAGCAGGGGATGGAATCTCCAGGGAAACCAACCAGAACAAGAGCGTGAGCTCCAGCTGACTGCATCGCCCACCGATCCCCAGGAACTGCTGTGTTTGATCCCTGTCGAGTAATCGCGTCAGTAGATAACTGCCGCTCTCTGTACTTCGTCCTCACGGCCTGAACCACTTCCTCCTTCAAAATGAATTCCGGGGCTTTCTTTGGAGCAGTCTTGTAAACTTCTATATCTAGTTTAAATTCAATTAAGCCTCAATCCTAAAGCTCTTTCTTAAGCATTTGATCCACATTTACATGAAGGTATTTGCTTTTAAAATTGTAGGGATGTAGCTCATTTCTAGTAAAAGCAAGTATGTTTCATAAACCAGGACATATGATCCTTTCCTTTCTGACAGTTTGCTTCCCCCAGAGCTCATTTTGTTCTTCCTTTATGGCTGTCAGTACTGGTACCCGCGCCGGACACATCAGGGTTAAACTGAGGCAGGCCCAGCGTGTTCCCTCGGCGCCCGCTGGGTGCCCGCGTGGGTGCGTCACTGAGCCCTGCCAGGGACCCGGGAGACAGACGTTCGCCTGGCTCTTGGGGCTCCCCTGCGAGGTGAGGTGTCACTCACTTGCCGCTTACTTGTCTGTTTTCAAGTCTGTGACAGCGTCGTGAAGAAACGTAACGGGTGTTGCCTGTGGAATAATTAGCTCGAGGGAAGTGCGGCGTGACGTGGTTTGCGGTTAGGGAAGGACCCTCTAGGGCTGACGCCTGGTCCAAGGCGCGGAGGCTGAGAAGGAGCCGGTTCGTGGAGAGCTGGAACAGGGAGGGGAAGGAGTGAGGAGGGGAGGGCACTGAGCCTCAGAGGAGGCATCTCCAGAGGGCCTGACGCAGGCGGGTGCGTGGCCGGGACACATGGGAAGGCTGGGGGTGACACAGAGAGCATGGCAGCAAACAGCCCACGCTGGCCCAGGAGTGATGAGAAGATCAGAACAGGGACAAGGAGCTGGTACTTTGTTCTAAGGGCCGTGGGTGCACACTGGAGTGTGTTAAGCAGCGCAGACAGAAAGGAGTAGATGGTTTCAGAACATTCGAAACGAAACAATCGCAGGACTTGCTGATGGATCTGACTTGCAGGCAGGGTGGAGGAAAGAATTCCGATGGCATCTGTGCTTTTTGCTTTTTGCACAATCAGTTCAATATTGATCCCACTTTCTGTAATTGAGAAGACTCTGGAAAGAGCGGGTTCCTAGGGGCAGGTGTGCAGTGCCTGTTGAGCTGGGAGACGGGGAGATGCCCGGGAGCAAGGCCGGCTCTGCGGAGGTGGCACTCAGAAAGGTCTGCACTGGCAGTGAGGCGTGGGCGTGGTCAGCTTGCGGATACTATTTAGGGCCCAGAAATGAATGATCGCACCTGGGAAGAAAAGTCAGCTAAAAAGAGGAGAGAGCCCTTAAAGAGTCCAGCAGAGGGCACTGAGCAGGTGCGTCTGGCGAGCTGGGGGACACCAAGTTGAATCGTTGCCTTACGATAGCGAAGATGAGGTCGGAAACGAGCCCACTGGTTCTGCGACGGGAAGGTCTCTCTTTGGAGACGTCTTGCTGGGGCTTCACCAGGAGCAGCAGGTGTAGAAGCCAGACGAGAGTTCATGGAAGGCGAGTGAGAGGGGAGGAAGCAGCAATGCTCTGACGTGTCGACGCTGAGAAACTTGCTGAGAGGAGGAGTGGGGATGCGCGGGACGCTGAGAAGCACCAGCTGACGACGTGGGAATCTCACTCTTGCCGAGAGAAAAGGGATATCAAAATGTGACAATTTTTCCCCTGCCAGAAACACATATGTGTATCATGTATATCTGATATACATCATGCATGCATGATATACATGATATCTGATATACATCATGCATATCAGACGAAGGTAGAATTACAATCTTTGATGAAGAAATGGAGCCATAGAGAGGCCTTCACATGCACAGGAGAAACCCTCTCGCATGCACGCCCCTCACTGGCTTGGCGCTGGGCCGTGCTCGAGGTGGGGACCCGGGAGACCCCTTTGCAGTCCAGCTCTGTTTTCGAGCATTGCTGCTTGCCGTTGCCCCCAGCCTCCCTGATCATGTTAGGGAGTGAGGTGGGAACAAGGACAGCATCACGAGAAACAGCTCTTTCTGGGGTTGGGAAGGGATCCCTCCTTCCATCGGCATAGCTGCCCGGTACAGATTGCGAGCTATTAGGTCATTAAATATGAAATGTCCAATTTCATATCAAAAGTGTAGTTTATTATATCTCAAACAAGCAGCAGTACAATTAATTAATAAGTAAATTAGTGAGCGAGGAGCCAGTAAGCGGCAGATTCAGAATCAGAGCGGGGTCCCTCACTGAGGGAGCGTGGGCAGACACCTTAACTTCCTGGGTCTCACCTGTATGGTGGGGGTGGGTGGATTAGATCTCTGTTTCTCATTAGTTCCACAGGAGGTTGAAAGGTGTTAAGTGGGAAAAAGATGATCTAATAAGTTTGGGAAATTCTGGATTCAATGCTATTAAATTTACTTATTTATCCCAAGACTTAAAGCTATTTTAAATGGATGTGAAAACCTCTGAGGCTCCCAAAAGGAGGCAGGGTCCAAACTTACCTGGCCATGGCATCTTTTCTGGGAATGTCTGCTGCGATGGATGACATGCTAGCCCCATGCTGGGAAAACTGAATTGGAGGATCTCAAGGACCTTTTCACTTTGGATACTCTCTGGCCGTGACTGCGAAAAGGAGGCCAAAAATTCGTTCTATGTCAGAGGCCTCCTTGCTGAGTGACGTGTAGCTCAGTGCAATCAGGAAGGCCGCTCGGAACCAGGTAGCCCCTGCGGCCGCTTCCCAGCTACTGTTCTGTAAGTACAATGTACATCCAGAAAGTCATCAAAATCCTACTCGGAGAATATTGGATCAGCAGAATATTTGATTAAATCGATAATTGGAATAGCGAGGGGGTTTTCTCTTACTAATTACATCTTAGAGGAACTAATGTCTGTAGGGATAAAACATGAAGCTTTGTTCCTTATGCAAATGAAGATAGCTTAAGGAGAAAGTATCTTGAAAAGGTGTCCTTTGGACTGTGGCTTGTCCGTGTCTCATAGACACTCAAGGAGAAAAGGATAAACAGTTTCATGAAACTTTGTATAAACTCTAATTATAATAGAGATGAGTTCAATTCATAAATTGTGTGCTCCTCTGAAAAGTTAAATATCAGCCTGAAAAAATTGGATCTTTCATTTTTACATTTTTTACATTTACACATTTCTTTCCTCCCAGTAAGTAAAGCAATGTTTTTGAAGGACAAATTAGAAAAGTTTTGCAGCTGAGAGTGAGGCCCTTATTTACTTCTTCCTAAATTTAACCTAAGTAGGAGAGATATTTTCACTTACTGTATGTTCAACGTATGTTCTGGTTCTATAGCATGAACTTGAGGTTCTGCCTGGTCACACCATGTATGGAGCAGAAGTCACTGAACTAAACCGCCATCAGCTCACATTATCGGAGAAACTGGCCGGACAGCTGATTGATTTGCTGGTTTTACTGCTGGTGTAGTATTGATCCTACTAAGCATTTCCCTCGGCTTGCTAAATACATTCTGTATAAATCAAGTGAGGTTTTTGATGTCTTAAAAGGAGACGTGTAGCTGACTATAGCTGTTGCCTAAGACCCGGTACTCAACTTGGCTTCGCCGCGGGGGCTTGCAGCGAGCCAGGTAAGGGGACACCCTCCACCCGCTGCCCAAACTGCAAACCGCGGAGGCTCGTCTTCCCCCAGGCCTTGGCCTGCAGTCCCCATCCCGCACCCAGGCCGCCTCTTCACCCCTCTCTTCCTCCTCCTCGTTTCCGTGGCCGCTCTCCCGCCTCAGGCCCTCACTGCCTTTCAGTCTCATACGCCCTCCCTCCGTTCCTCCTTCCAGCCGTCGCATGCTCTGCAGCAAGAGGGATCTTTCATGTCTTCAGTGAGCTTCCAGTGCCAAGTGATAACACCGTACTCCTCATTCCTTGAAGAACCTTCCCTCACAGCCCTGGCTGGCAGCCTCGCCCCTCCCTGTGCTGGCAACGCACTCCGCACCGGAACCGCACTCCCCGCTCCCACTATACACTGCGACGCGTCTGTGCCCTTTGGTCAACGTTACTCCCTCCCAGAGTGCCTCTCCCACACTTCTCTGCTAGCAGGAGCAGGCTCCTCACTCAAGCCCTGTTCGAGTTGGTGTCTCTGCGGTGCTTCCCTACTCTGTGTGAGAGGATCCCTCTCTCCTCTGTGCCCTGCGTTATGTTGTTTATATCCCTGTGTGTTGGACTCATGCATCTGTTTTTTCCTGGTTTGTGAACTCCCTGGAGACAGAGAGAGAGAGAGAGAGAGAGAGAGAGAGAGATAGAGAGAATAATCGTAGTCATCCTCTCTAGTACTGGTATAAACATACAAAAAAAAAAAGGTAGCTCTGGGACAGGACTGTATTAGTTGCCTAAAATGGTAAGCATGGTGTCTTTCTCATACCTCACAGAAATGGGTTCAGAGAGGAGGAATACAAAGCCAAGGCCACCCAGCTGGTCGTCGGCAGGGTTGGGCTTTACCCCAGGCTGCTCTGTGTGCACCTGTCCTGTCACACCCCCATTGTCATCCCGCCTGGCCACATCTGTCCCCCAGTGATTAGACAGTGTGCAGAGTGGCTCCAAAAGTGTTTGGAGTAGATCTGAAGGGTGCTCTGCCATGAGCAGAGTCCTTTGTTAGATGCATAGATGCTCTGAGGATGTGGAGGATGGGTTGCCTGTCCTCGTGGGCTCCCAAGCCAGCGCCAGGAGACACACGAGAAAGAGCTTTGTGAGTGGACGGAGGGCGACACCGATCAGGCATGAGTCCTTGTTCTGCTGGGGGAACACAGGGAAGTTATTCTCCTTCACCTGCCTAACTTCATAGTTTTTGTACAATTCAGAGTTCATCAAAGAATAGATAAAAACGAGAAAAAATGGCAGGGTGGGGCTGATCTAAACCAGGGGCAGCAGGTTCCCTGCTGTATCTGGGACAGTCATTTATTTCCAGTAGTGGTTTTTGAATCTAGGGGGCCCACTTGATCTTTCACTCCCATCGGCTCAGTGACTCATTCTCTCGGTGTAGACTTCACGTCGTCCCAGGGAGGCAGAGAGGCTGACTCAGTGGTACCCACAGGACCATAGGAGCCTCCCACAGGCTCGCTGGCCTCCCGTTGCCTCTCTAATTAGATGCGCGCCTCCCTGCAGCAGCCTGCAGATGTGATGAGACATGCCCCAGGCTGGGCTGGGACGGCTCCCAAACCAGTTTGTGGAGATTCATGCCTGACTGTCCAGAAAGGTGAATGAACTCAGTTTTACACCGTGCAGTGTCACCACTCCCTACAATCGTCAAATTTAGAAACATCTCCTCCCTCGGGGCAGTTTGACTATGAATCAGTGGGATACAGTTTCCAGATATCACCGAGGGGAACACAAGGATGTGCATGCAAAACAAGGCTGACTCTTCCTTGGCCGTTACTCCACAGGGCACTCTTCCCCCCGTGAACTGACCCATCTTTCTAGCATAGATGCCAGGGGAGGAGTCGGAGCGTTAGTGCTGGAAGTCTCCAGAGTGATGATCTGTCTCACTCCCTCTGACCCCATCACCACGACATGATCAGAGTCTTTCACATCTGCTTGCTCAGGGAGCTGCTGGGGTGGGGCGGAGCTGTGTGTGGTACACGCTGCCCAAGGAGAAGGAAGGGGGCCCTGCGAGAACACTGCCCGGCTCCAGATGTGCTCATTCCTCCTGGGTCTTTAGTCCTGGCACATGCTGGGTCTGTGGTGCTCACAGCTTTACAAGGCGACATACGTGCAGAATCCTGCAGCATATGGATCTAATTCTCTTCCTTAAGAAGTCTTGCATGATCTGACCCCTGCCAGTATTTCTAGCTTCCTAGTGCATGCTTCCTGTGAGTGCACCTTCCTGTGAGCACACACTTCCTGTCTGTGCACTTCCCATGAGCCCACACTTCCTGTGAGCTCACACTTCCTGTGAGCACACACTTCCTGTCTGTGCGCTTCCCATGAGCCCACACTTCCTGTGAGCTCACAGTTCCTAGGAGTGCAACTTCCCATCTGCACGCTACCTGGGAGCATCCTTACCTGCACAATCGCTCCTGTTCCTGGGACACACTGCACTGCTTACAACCTCAGAACCTTTGAAGGTGTTGCTTTCTGGGACTCTTTCCTCTCTCGTATTCCCCCACTGCCAGTTCATTCTTCAGGTCTCTCCCTGTGGTGTGCTTTCACTGAGACCTGCATTTTTTTCTCTGTTGCACTTATTTAGAAGGATTATTATTTAATGGCAGGTGACGTCTTCCTCTGCTATGTGGCAGGTTCCAAGATGGGGGAACCACGTGGGCCATGTCCTTTGCCGTGTCTCCAGGGTCAGCCTTCCTGGTACTCAACAAATGTTCTCTCACTGAGTGGATGTTTTACAAACGAGCTTCCTCTCCTTAGGAGACATAATTAAATTTAAAAGTGGGCTCAGGGTGTTTTTAGTATTCATTTTTTACAAGGGAACTATAGAATCTTTATTCCATATCTTTGGAAAGATGGGCAGTACGTTTCATTTCAACTGGTAAGGTGTATTTTTGTATTCTGTTGCCAATACATTTGCAGACACACATCATTCATGAAACTCCTAACATCCTTTCAAAATGCTCTCACAGGCCCTTCCATGGGTGGGGAACCTGCAGCCAGATGGCCACATGTGGCTTTCCAGATCCCAAGTGCGGCCTCTCGATCAAATCCAAACTTCACGGAACAAATCCCTTTATTAAAAGGATTTGTTCTGTAAACATTGGATTCAGTCGAAGGGCTGCACTCAAGGATCTGGAAGGCCACATGTGACCCTGAGACCACATAACATCTCTGCTCCCTTATTACTGAGACACTTCAGACCTAGACAGCTACTTTTGGAAATCTTCATCCTAGTTCCGCAAGGACAGTTTCTTTAGGAAGATGAAGAACACTGAGTGTGAGTAGAATCTTGGACCTCTCTGAACAGATCCATGTCAGAAGGGTAACTGAGGCAGAGAGCTCTGGAGAACATTGACCTGCGAACGTATGCCTAACAGTAGATTTGCAAAAATGGCAGCAAATATGATATTGTTCCAGCTGGTGAGTGTGGTCAATATAAGTCCACTCCTAAAATTGTATCAGAGTCCAGCTGCAGATCTGTGTGCTCAGTGAAAATGCTCTTTACCGGGAGAGAGTTGATAGTCCCACCCGGTGCATGTCCACTCAAGACCCTGTGGGGACCCGAGAAGAGAACCTTAGGGAGTCGTTCTCATGAACCCCAAGTCCCTTTCTACCCCTTCCTGATAGTGTCTTATAATCTTCTAGCTTATCTGTTGGGGTACAGTAATAACCAAAACACTTTGTTTCCACCCCATTGAGGACTGCTTCTTAGGACTGCTTTTATTCCAGCCTTCTGAACTCAGCTCCATCTGCCTCTGACCTGCCCAGTTTGGGGGCCACCTTTCCCTTCCCCCTGCGTAATTCTTTCGTGAGTGAGGTCCCTGCTGGAAATCGGCCAGCTCCCTCACCACCGCCTACACAAGCCCTGCTCTTTAAAATGTGGTCAGACCAGTTGAGCCTCCAGCTCTGGAGATATCACACAAAAGCAGGATCTTAGATGTGTATAATCTTGGAACACGAAGGGACCTTAGCAATGTGCGAGTCCTGTAAATGACTCCTCCCCACACCCCACACCAGTAACAGAAATTGGTGTTTCTGTACAGAATTGGAATCTGTGAAGGACGAGGTTACAGTGCGAAATACATATGTTGCAGAGCAGGAAAGAGCCAGTTGGCTGGCGTCAGGTTCCTTGCCAAGGGTCTGTGGTGCATCCGACACAGAAGAACAGCGTGAGGGAGGGGGAGCAGCAGGAGGAGACGAGTGGGTGGAAGTAATTACTCGAACTGGAAGGCCCCAAGCCCCTCGGATTAACACACACCCTCCCTGTTGAAGACAGTGCTAAGGGAACGATCGCAAACGCCAGATGCCGTGACCTCCGTTTCTCCTCTCGCCCAGCACCGAGCCCACGCGCATCCTGTGGAACAGTTAGCAATTTAAATTGAAAACGACTGTGGTGTGCAAGGATGTAAAGTCAATGTGGCTCCTCCAAAAGTATCAGGCCGCCCTCGCCTCCCCTTGTAAGAAAACACCGACGTTCTGATATTGCCCAGAGCCCGTAGCTGACAGCATCCCTGAGGTCAGGGATGAGTCTGTCCAAGCCCTGGAGAGCTCTCAGAGAAACAGCAATATTCATACATCGCCAGCCTGGCTTCTGCTCCGTCTGTTTCCTTTGCATCCACGCCTCTTTGCAAACGAGGTGTTTTTATGAACAGAGAATACGTGGACTCGACTGCTTCACTTACTCTCTCGGAAGTTCATTAAAAGCTCGCATACACACCAATCAAGGCTTTTTATGAGACACAGCCAAGATGTTTTATGTGTATGGTGCCAATAAACACACTTCTCCAGAAGGAACCAGTACTATTTATGTAAAGTAGACACTTAATTCAACTGAATGGAAATAGCAAATTAGGAAATGCTTGATTATGGCATTGAAGATGCTTTCTGGGGTGAAGACCTTATTTGGAAACTCTCCAGATGCTCAGAGCCTGAGGAACGCCTGGCTCGGGCAGGTAGCTGTGTGACAGACCTGGGTAGAGAGCATTCCACGCGAGCACAGCCCCACTGGAGGCGCAGATGCACAGGAAAAGGGCTGACCCAGTCTCTCTACACTGACAAGGGCAGATACTAGGTGCCGAATCTCTGTGAACAGAGCACACTGGATCGGCCACGAATCTGGTGCTGTCACAGCCTGGACCTGTGACCTCATCCGTGAAATGACGAAGGCTGGAGAGGGGAAAATGCCCCCGTGGGCTTTGGGGAAGACTTCTGCTGCCAAACAATGAGCAATTATTTTTCTAAATTGATTGGATTTTTAAATATTAATTGGACAAGGCAACCATCACTGTGAACCCAGTTCAGCACAAAGAATTTTGCGGCCTGTCCGATGACCAAAGTGAAGTCCGCTGCTCCTAATGGGAACTGAATGGACATCATTCCTTAGCAGCCGCCTCGTCAACTCAGGTCTGACAAGGAGATGTGTCAGTTACCTGAGAAACACCTCGGACCTAAACACCTCCTGTCATGCAGTGGCAGCCCGAATTACTGCGAATTCCACTTATGCGGCCCCTCTTCCTATAACAGAAAGAGCTCCTTCCTCCTTGTCAGGGCGGAGGACGTAGGCACAGCCAGACCTGTGTGTTCTCAGGCAGCAGGTGTATGAGTCAGAGTTCTCCAGAGGAAAGAACCAGTGGGATATACAGCTATGGACATAGACATAGAGACAGGCGCAGACACACGAGAGGGGATTGTTAGGGGAATTGTTTGCTGTGATCACGGAGGCTGACAAGTCCCACCGTGGGCTGTCTGCGGGCTGCAGACCCCGGGAAGCCGGTAGCACAGTTCGCCCAAGTCCAGAAGCCTCAGAACCCGGGAGGCTGATGGTGCGACTTTCAGCCCAGGGCCGAAGTCCTGAGAGCCGGCCACCGGTGCAAGTCTCAGAGTCCTAAGGATGGAGGACTTGGAGTTCCAACGTCCAAGAACGAGAGAAAAGGGGCATTCTAGCTCCAGAAGAAGATACGAGCAGATGCACCTCTCCTCTACCTTTTCTATCCGGATTCTCGGGGGATTGGATGAAGCCGGCCACGTCGGTGTGGGCGGATCTTCCTTGCTCGGTCCGCTGATCCACATGCCTGTCTCTTCTGGAAACAGCCTCACAGACACACCGAGAAATGATGCTTTGCCAGCTAGCTGGGCACCCTTAACCCAGTCACGTCAACATCTAAAATCAACCATCGCCATGGGCAGGGGAGAAGGTGGCTGAGTGTCCCACTTCCTGATGGGAGGGGACGTTACTCCCTCGAGTGACTTCATGGGCCTCTCATGGCCTTGGGGGTGAAATGCACCTGATCCCTCGACCATTTTCTCCCTATCAGTTGCACCAGCCATCTGCCGGCTGTTTTCCCGCTTCACGCCCGTCATTCCATGTATCGTCACTGTCCACCGCAGCCACTAAGACACTCCTTCCCATCCCTTCTCCCCTCCAACCACATGGCCCTTTGTGCAGCTGTCCCAGCCGGTCCGAATGAGGGACGAAGAATGGCACTGCCTGGGCAGAAGAGGCAGACAAGGCTGCTTCTCTCACGTTCTGGCAGCAGCACTGAGCCCACAAAATGTGAAGAACCAGGGAGTAGCCGGCGGAGACATCCCCCAGGGCCTCCCACACGTGGGTCGGATCTGTGGCGCAGCCACTGGCTGGTGGGGATGTCCTGCGACTTGTGGCTCCCGCCTGCCCCCTGCATTACCCTTCTGTGATCTTAAATGTGCACCCAAGGAGCTCGCTCAAAATTCGAAGCTCATATATATATATATACTTAATGTACCTGAGCCAGAGACCTCTCTATTTATGGGGAGAAAAGGGCCATATCTGATTAAACAACCGTGATTCTGTTTGCAAACACCAATCCACAGATTATAAAAAGATGCCAAATGTCCCAAACTAGCTGATTGTATTGGCATCACATTTGCTCTGAAGGATTACAAAAAATGATCATATACACATGGGTAACCTTTCATATTGTACCATTCATGCCACTTGCCCTGAACAAACCCATGCTGCTGGTCTTAGGAATCCTCTGAAATACTAGGAATATTTAGCTTGTTAGTGTCTCTTTTAAAATAACATCATACACAGAATAACCTGAATTATTTACCTAGCATGATCTAAATCCATGGAGTTTTAGAAATACTCATAACTTTTGTTTAAAAAAAAAAAAGCCTCACTTCTAAAAATAAAAGTGGTTAACCACAAGGTTGGAGTATTGCCTCCAAACCTTTTTGGAAGTAGAGTATAAATAAAGCAGTTAATACATAAATAAAATGCTCGAAGCTTTGTGACCTTCTGGTTTGCAGGTTTCTGTATATCAAATTACAGACTGACCTACTATGCAGTCTCTAAAGTCTCTTTCATGTTAAAGTCCTTGCATTTCTGCAAGCCCAGGTTAAGTTGGAGGCCGTTTTGTCTTCTGTCTTTGCTGACGATCTTTGTGAGAAGCTGAGTCCACTCACCTGCCCGATTCAACGAGCCAGGATGAAGGTGTCATGTCGGGCATTGGGGAGCCCCAGGGCCGTCGACAGACAAACCCCCGCATTTCGAGGAGTGTGGATGTGTGGGCCACTGTTGGCTTCAGCACCTGTGTACAAAGACACTCAGTTTTAGAAAGCCATAATGAATAGTTTCTTAGCCTATTGAGGAAGTCGGCTTGTTGCCTTCTGGCAAACTAGAACCTCGTTACACCTTCGGCTGAGAAGGTACCGCTTGTCGTAAAAGCACTGGGTGTGCTCTGTGCCTCTTTCCCTGGGCCCTGCTCTCAAGTCCCATCGTTTTCACAGGCAGGGACGGGGAGGGCTGTGCCTCGCTTACTCTGAGCTCCCTGAAACATCGGGGTTTAGTTCTGTTTGTTTACAGCTGTATCGCAGTCTCCTAGCACTGTGCTTGCCAGGTGGTAGCTGCTCAGTAGATGCTGTTTGAGTGAATGAATGAATGAATGAATGCATGAATCAGCACCTGTGATGCCTGTTTCTAAACTGCTTGGGTCCTGTGTGTGCTTTGAAACACTCCCACTTCTTCTGCATCTGTCAGAGGGGATCTTCGTAAACTCGATGGCCAGAGACAGCCACACAGCCCATGCAGACAGTGCTGTTAACAGGAGAAGCAGTCACATTTGTACCCAATAAGTGTTTCGGTTTAAAGTAAATGCCTTATGCTTTATGTCATGAAAAGAAATGGTCAGTGGAATATTGCTCTGTGTCCCCCGGAAAGGGACCCACATTCATGGCCATGTTGAAGGCAGTGCAGTCAGGGACTAAAGGAAGTGTGGCTGAAGATCAGCAAGGAACCAGATAAATTAGTAAATGTCTGGATTTAATTATCCATCAGCTCATGTTGCCAATAGGCCCGAGTATCATTTACTGCCCTCTAGTTAATGCCAGTGGCTTGCTTGCAGCAGGACCAACCACAAAGGCCTAAACCTTATGATCCAGAAAGAGATATTAAAGGATTCTAGCTAAAGGTTATGCAATTGGCCGGGCACAGTGGCTCATGCCTGTAATCCTAGCACTCGGGGAGGCCAAGGCGGGAGCATCACTCGAAGCCAGGAGTTTGAGACCAGCCTGGGCAACATAGCAAGATCCTTTCTCTAAAACAAATAGAAAAAATTAGCCAGGCATGGTGGCACACCCCTTAGTCCCAGCTACTTGGGAGGCTGAGGCAGGAGGATCGCTTGAGGCTGAGGAATTTGAGGTTGCAGTGACCCGTGATGATACCACTGCACTCCAGCCTGGGTGACAGAGCGAGACCCTGTCTTCTAAATAAATAAATAAATAACATTTATGCAATGAATTAAACATCACCTATGAAGAATACTCTTTTTATTTGTGGCTTAGAATTGAAAGATCTCACACTCCCGGGAAAGGTACAAAGATTACCACAAGATAAATTGATAATGACCTCATCCTTAATTCATTCCACACATAGTCATTTAAGTGGCTTAAATAAGTGATAGAGGTCATAATCTAAATACAAGTATATTAGTGGAAAAATATTTTAATTTAGGTGAAATTAACACAGTGTGTTAAATATTGGATAGGAAACTAAAATTTGGTTGGCATTGAATAATTGATTTGGCTTGATATTTTAGTTTCCAAACTGAACATGTAAATCAATGAGCAGATATGCAGGGAACACGGATATAACTAAGTACAGTCCCATGTTCACTGTTCATAGCATGCTTCCCAACATATGTACAGAAGTAGACGGTAAAAATGATAAACAATAACTTTCTATGTCACAAGTTGGGGGAGGGGGTTCTGAAAGCGACAAAGCATGAAAAAACTGGTCCATTGCATTTCGTCTTTAAGCCACGACAGTCATCATTGTATCTGCAGTGTTTACACGCATTATTCAGCTCTATCCTTTTCCTACTGAACAAGTCTGTGGTGGCCTGGCTGCGTGTGCACTGTCACCGTGACCCTGCGTCCAGCGATGCCTAGTTATACGCTGACAGCCTGTGAACTAAGTCACTATGACCATGCCACGCCCCTTATCGTTATAGTCAATCCTTTCGCTTTTGCATTTTTCTACTCATTTTTACAAAAAAAAATGAGCAGAATGGGAAAACGAAAATCACACAAACACTTCAGTGTAGGGGGAAGACAGATGTTGCCAAAAGTGACCTGCTGTCCGCATGGCAGCGTCTCAGCGTATGTAACTGTCAGCGGTGAGTGAATCTGACACTCCGTAACCATCTTCCACGTGCCACAGTGCGGATCGTTCCAAAGTCAGATGATGCCCCCAGGTGCGCACTTTTTAGTTTCCTGTGCTAACTAGCAGTGATGCGCCCAAGGATGTTAGAACGCTGGGGGAAGCTGCGGGGTTCAGAGATCACCCGTGGTGTGGTACCTGCAGGTGTTGGGATTGCAGGTCTGTTCAGTGGCCACGTCCTGCGTGCAGAGCCCTGTGTCATCCACCCCGCGAGGAGAGAGAGCAGGGTCTGCTGCAGGAGGAAGTGAAAAGGTGCTGGTGCGGGCGTATAGCGGGTTGCCAGACCAGTCCGCCCTGGCCGAGCGCAGTTCTGGAAGTTCGAACCTGGCTCTCCTTGGCCTGAGGTCTCTGGGGAGGTGCGTTGCGGTGGACAAACCCAAATTACAATGCTGTAGACTTGAAAGTCTTTGAGCAGAGGTAACTGGGGGTGTGAGCCGAACTCTCAAATAAGCCTCAAAACAGATCAGTGTTTTATTTTTGAATAAGCAGTAGGTATTTAATGAAGAAAAATAGAAAATTCCGGTTACCAAGTAAATTAAAAGCAAACAAAGAAATTCAAAAGTGACCCATAATCTAACCACCCAAAGATAATTACTGTTAGCAGGTTGGAAAATGTTCTTTCTAGGGCTTTCTAGGCATCCATAGTTCTATTTAGATCTATGTTTATCTGCACTATATCTGTTTATGCATGTAAGCACTTTTTTGACAAAATGATGTCACTTTACTCTGTAATTTGCCATTTTGTATGGGAATAAATGATGACCGTGTTTTCACGCCACTACTTCACATTTGTCATCTTCTTAGTGGCCTCCTGGCACTCATTTCCCAGACTGCACCTTGATAGATTTAACCGCTTGGTCTTCATTCACAAGCAATGGTGCGACTGGCCTTCTCGTACCTGCACCTTTGTACACGCGTGAAATAGTTTCCTTAGGGTAAGATTTTCAGAAATTAGATTGATGGGTCAGCATTTTATCAACATGAGGCATTATCGTTCTTTTTAATTGTTGCCAACCTACTGGGTGTAGACTCTACTAATTTGCATTTTTGATCACTAAGTAAGGTTGAATTTTTTTTCAAGTTTATTGACCTTTTTTTTTCCTTGCCCCTTCATGCCGGTTTAGACCTGCCACTGGTGTGATATTTTTCTGTTGCTCTGCAAGTTTTCACTTATTCATTCGTTCATTTACTTATTTATATCTCTTCTTTCATGTATGTTGCAAGCCTTATCGCCCCATACTCCCAGTTCACTATAGGTATTTTAATTTGATTTATGGTATTCTGTGACATACAGAAAGCTTTCATTTTTATGTAGCCCAAATTTACCAATTTTTTCCCATTCTGATTTCCGACCTTAACTGTTGGGATCTCTGTGCACCATTTGTTCACCGGCGTCCTGCAGCTTAGATGCAGCAGTGGCTTAGAAAGCACCTGTCCCGAGACGATGGGATGTCACTTGTGGTGGGAGTCGATGAAACGGGGTGGAGCCTTTCAGAACAGATACTTGGGGCAGCGCTGAGCACCGTCCCGCTGGGGAATGACTTGTGTCCCTTTTGAAATCCGTATCTTTTAGCCCCGACCTCCAATGTGATCTTATTTTGAGATAGGGTCTTTACACGGGTGATTAGGGTTAGATGGCGTCGAACGGGTACCAATAAAACAAGTAAGAAGAGGGACACCAGAACCCGCTCGCTCGCTCTCTCTGCCATATGAAGGCACAGTGAGAAGGTGGCCGTCTCTAGCCAGGAAGAGAGGCCTCACCAGGAACAGCTCTGCCAGCACCTTGATCTTGGATTTCCAGGCTCCAGAACTGTGAGAAATTAAATGTCTGTTGTTTAAGACCCCAGCTATGGCAGCCAAGCAGACCAGGACACTTAGCTTAGGCTGACGCAGTTGCCACCTGTGACGAACACAATTACAAGGTGGCCCCGAAACACTCTGTGCCCGGCACGTGCACACCCCCCACTGCTCACTCAGACGCTCCACTAGGTGTGTTGCGGTGGGCTTCGCTGACATGGTTGAGGTCCTGAATCAGGTGCCATTCAAACAGGGA
>RJWJ010034689.1:0-17065 GCA_004363605.1 Indri indri | reverse complement strand
CGTGGAGAGAAACAGACTCAATTTGTTCCATGACTAAACCCTCCCACCTGCTCTGGGCCAGGGGTGAGGTCACCCTGACACCTCTCGCTGTGACTCTGATGGGCTGGGAGGTCCTCCGTCGACCCTGACCGGTGGGACTTAGATGCCGGGGCCCTGAACCGCCCAGCCTGCCAGGAACTCAAGGTTCCTTGTGTCCCCACGAGCACATCCCACCACGGTTGCCGTCTGGGCCACTCGGTGCCGCGCCTGTACCGCCGCTTAATGGGTTTGTAACGCTGTTTTCTGTAACCGCGCCCAGTCTTTTAAGCTAAACCTCGGCCCACGCCATTATGGCTGTAGAATCACGGAGCTCACAGCCTTGTTTTCCTTTTTTCCCTAATATACATTAAAATCAATAAACAATGTAAAAAATCGTGTTTACTGACATGGCATGTAAAATGATCTTGTGTGCTCTAGTGTCCCTCCAGGCCACCCACCTTTGAAGTGCTGAATCGACTCAGTATTCTGAAGGACTGGGTCCAAACAACCACCGTTTATTGAGACGTGGCACCGACTAGGCACTTTGAAGGTTAAGGCCTGAGTTGCCAGTCTAGAGCCTTCTGCCCGAGAGGAGTCTGGGTAGCAGAAGCCCACAGCACTCCCTCCAGACCAACCCCCGTGACTTCCTGACTTAGGTGACGCGGGAGCACAGTGTGTAACAGATGATGAATGTGACTGTGTCCTTAATTAGAGAGTAACGGCTAGATTACGTGATGTCAGGAGCTATCTGGGAAAGCAGACGGAGGGACAGAGGTTGGGACAGTGACAGCAATGGCTCTGGATCAGTAAACCGGGGTCTCAACCTAAGTCTGTGTCTAACCACTGTCACCTCTCGCCTGGGCAAGTCTCCTAATTGGCCCTCAGCATCCACCCTTGGCCCCCACCCTGAGTTCTCCATTCAGCTGCCAGGGTGGGCCTTTCAACATGGTAACTCACATCATCATATTTCATCACTCGGAATCCTCTAGAGAGTTCTGCTCTTGCTCAACGTAAAAGCCAAGTCTTCCCTATGGCCTGCGGGGCCCTCCGTGATCTGACCCCGCTTCCTCTCCTCAACCCCAGCCCCTAGCACCCCCTACCTCACTCACTCCGCTCCAGGCACAAGGGCCTCCTTGCTGTTCCTCAAACACCCAGAAAACTGCCTCAGGCCCTGCCTCAGGGCCTTTGCATGTGCTGGCCCCTGGCCTGGACTGCTCTTCCCCTGATGTCTGCCTGGCTTGTTCTCGTACTTCAGTCTCTGCAGATGCCACCTCCTCTGACAGACCCTCCCTGGTCTTACCATCTAAGAGAGCATCCTATCACTGTCTGCCTTCCCACCATTATTTTTCATCTGTGTGTGTGTGTGTGAGTGTGTGTGTATGTGTGTACGTGTATGTGTGTGTGCATGCATGTGCATTCCTAGAGGACACACCTCATGTTGAACAGGACACTGGCCTGTGTGCTGAGTGTGAGAAGAGGATGGGGAGTGAAGAGCTACTTTTGTTTTGCCTTCTTTGAATTTTTGAAATTCCAATTGATGTTTTATGTAATTAAGACCCTTTCTGGGTGGGCGCTGCAGAAAGAAGAAAAGTACCTGGAGCTCCAGGCTAGCGTGTGTCTTTACGGCTCCTTGGGCCACACTCCTAACCCTGCGGATGGAGAAGCTGGGGCCTAGGAGGGCAAACGCCTTGGCCGAGGTTGGAAAATTGTCCAGGGGCAGAGTCGAGACGGGAGCTCAGCTGGGAGTCCCGTGTGGTCCCTGTCGTGCTCCTCGAGGGGCTCCTGCTTCCTCTGGGGGGCTCTGGGAGATGCAGACACACCCCTGCCCCGTGGGCTAAGTCAGTCAGCGCCCCCGGGAATGGGCACATTGGTGATCACTCTTGTTCTCAGATGTCACTGAAATGCTGCAAAATCATGAGGGTATAGGCGGATGACTAGTGTTTGGGGACCTGAGCTGGACAATTTGCTCCTCAAGTTGAAGAACAGACTCATCTGGGTGCCCCAGGGCCTGGCTGAGTCCCAGCACCCAAAGAGGCTCACCAAAGGTCTGGACTGAATTACGCCAGTAACCCTCTGGCAGAGTCCACAGCCACCGTGGCCGCCCTGACCAAGTAAAGTCTCGGCTTCCATATTTTTCTCCCTTTCTTAACCTCCTGGTGACAAAAGCCTAAAGTTCTCTGAGTATCACCCAAACACACAGGGATTTTCCTAATTGATTTGAAAATTTGGTGACAGTTTTGGCCACTTTCCAACTTAGAACCAGTTCCTTTGAGCTTTTGATACTTCTAAGAGACAACTCAGGGAGCGGTGACCACTTTATGTAGGGAAGGGAAAAAACACACATGATAAAAACCCACTGACCTCCACCCCATAAACAGGAGACAGAATGAGGCCCTCTTCTTGCTGCGTCTGGCACCAGTCCTCCCGCGAGGCCCTAATTAGGAGAGAAGGCTGTTCTCCACCCTGGGAGTGGAAGGAATCTCAGTCGAGAAGTCTCCAGCACAGAGAACTGTCAGAATTGCCCCACGGATGAGCAGAAAATAGCAGATGATAAATATTTCATATTTCATAGCTGCAGCCGGCTATGAGGTAATGTGCTGGGCTTTTGGGGATAAGCATTGTCGACCTGGGTCTATTTAGAGGTCCTTCCCACCCCCCACCTCCTGGAAGGAGCTTGGCCACCTTCCAAGGCTAGTTCAGCCTTCGGGGAGGGGTCCCGGGCTCTTTCGTAGAGAGGATATTCAGGCACTGGTCTAAGAGCTGGGGGGCTGTCAGGTGGGAGTTGACAGACTTCACAGGACATGAGGGACCCTAAGCCCACCAATCCGCTCCCTGGAACTCATCTTCAGAAAAACTGGCTCAGTTGTGCAAAGATCGTCCCTCTGTCCTGTGGGCCCCGCCATCCCTGTTACTCCCCGTGAGTCACGTAGGAGCCGTCTCAGTTATCAGACGTCAGATGATGTGTTATCAAAGTGCTTGTGTTCCAGTCTCCCTTAATTTACTTAGTAACAAACACAAGAGCAGTGATGCTGGCAGTTTGGATACGCCAAAGAGAAGCCCCGAAGTCCTTCCTTTCAGTAAAAAGGCGACCGTTCTCAACTTAATAAGAAGAAAATTGTATGCTGAGGTTGCTAAGATCTATGGTAAAAACAAATCTTCCATCTGTAAAATTGTGAAGAGGGAAAAAGAAATTCATGCTAGCTTTGCCATCGCGCCTCAACTGCAAAAGATATGGCCGTGGTTCGTGATGAGTGCTTAGTTAAGACGGAAGAACATTGAAGCTGTGGGGGAAGACGCGGACAGAAACGTGCTCGACCGGGTTCTGTACTATCCGTGTTTTCAGGATCCAGTGGGGGTCTTGGAATATCCCCCAGGGATAAGGGGAGACCCCTGTATGTGCCCGGCACATTTCTCCACCCAACAGCCAGGGAAAGCCAGTTCAAATCCCATCTGACCTCAGGGCCTTTGCACTTGCTGTTCCCAGTGCCTGGACTGCTCTTCCCCCAGATGTCTTTGTGGCTCCCTCCCTCACCTCCTTCTCTCCTCAGATGTCACCATCTCAGCAAGGCCTTCCCTGGCCACTCTCTTTACAATTGCAGCCTCCTTCCCATTTCTGTCCATTCCCTGTCGTCTGTACCAGCACCCACCACTGTCGGATCTGATATGTATTTTATGCGTTCATCTTACTCCACTGGAATGCCTGTTCCAGGAGCATTTGGTGGGCTTTGTCCATGGCTGTATCTCAGCACTAAAGCAGTGCCTGGCATATGAGTTAGGTGCTCAAATCTATTTATTGAATGAGAAAAAATTCTTCCCCTCTGTTTTAAAATACAGTGGATTAATAGATAATTTGAGGTATAGTAAGGCCAACAGACCAGGAATTGACCACCATTGAAAAGAGTGTTTGTCACTCCCAGTTCCCAGGAGGAGGGAGCACAGCATGCATGGGGACCACGCAGGGAAGGACTGGGCAGCCAGAGGCAGAGGGGGACCCTGGGCAAGAGCCTTCACGTGCTTTTCGCAGGGAGGAGCAGGTGAGGCGGGGTAAGCAGGTGCAGGACCGGCTAGTTGGGATAACTTCAGGGGCCCTGGGGCATAGGGGCTGCCCCTAGTTGTCTGGTGCGTGGTCCTGGGGTGATTAGGGCAGGTGTGTAGTGGCTTAGGGTGTGGGAGCCCAGAAAGGAGGTGCTGGGGTGGGCTCTGCATGGCTGTGGATTAGAAGAGCACGCTTGTGCCTGGGTTGTTTACTACGTCCAGGAATCGGCTCACCCTGGGAGGGCAGGCACGCCACGGTCTGTAAGGCCCCAGATATCAAAGCATCAGGATACAGAAAATAAAAGACCTGATTACCACATCCTCCTCCTTGTAATAGCCATCAATTGTGCGTCAGGGGCACTGCTTCCTCCTCATCCCCTTTGTATGATTGGCTGTAAAGTGGAGCATTTGACACAGGCTAAGCCAATCAGCACATCCCATTCCTCTAGCTAGCAATGGGCTCAGAGACAGACATGTGACCCAGGTCTGGCCAACGAGAGAGAGGGACTGAGGCTCAGAAGAGGATATAGGCTCGGTCGGTAGCGGGTGGGCTGGAGGCTAAGCCTAGTTTGATTGTCCTACTTCTCTTTGTCAGTGTTTGGTTCATGGGTGGGTGTATAAATAGGGCTGGATGACATATAGGATGCCTAGTTACATTTGAATTCCAGATAAACAATGAATAATTGTTTAGTATAAACGTGTCCCAATTTAAATTTGGGATGGCCTATATGTTTATTTGCTGAATGTGGCAACCCTATATATAAAACCCACTCTGAGCCAAAAAGACAATAAGGGATGAGTTCCATGAAGGACTTTGATCTCTGCTTAAGAGACAGACAGAAAGTGTCCTGCCATTTCTTTCTCCTGTATGTGAAGATGTGATGTCTGGAACTGTGCAGCCATCTTGAGACCATCAGGCATAAAGTTTGAAGATATGATAAAGATGGTGGAACAGGACAAAGATTCTGGCTCCTTCATTACATCATTGTGCTGCCAAAACAGCCTGGGAAACGTTCTGTGAGGTAATTAAATGTTTCTGTCGCTTAAGCCAGGGATTCTCAATGTTGGTTGTACATTAGAAGCAGTTGGGGAGATTTAAAATATGCCAATACCCAGGCTACACCCCATACCAATTCAATCAGAATTTCTGAGGATGGAACTCAGGCTTTGGTGTTTGTTTTAAAGCTCCCTGGTAATTGCAATGGACTCCTCCTTGCTACTCCAAGCACAGTCCCTGGACCAGAAACATGGGCTTCACCTGGGAGCTTATTATAGCTGTTGTTCCAGACCTAATGGATTAGAAGCTGCCTTTTAACGAGGAACCCAGGTGATTTGCATGTTAAAGTTTGGGAAGCACTGAACTAAGTCATTGTTAATTATTTACCCTACTCCTCACAGCTGAACAAATCTGGATTCATATTCAAATAGCACTCCAGGGTACTAAGAATCCCAGGCCATCAAGAGTCCCCTTTTTCTGAAACAGCCAAATCAGCTGCATTCAGAGACTAAGTGTCACCACAGCAGGTGGTAATCTGAAAGCTTTTGGGTGATCTGATTTTCACCAGAGCGTGAACCTCTCCTGAGCTTCTGGGTGTGAACAGTTTTTTCAACCTTTTAGCCAAAAAGGTCCCCTTCTCTGCCCTCTGAGGTGAGTCAAGTTACCCCTGGGGCCCTGACTGGGAGCCAGTGAGACAGGCTGTTGTCAACTTTGTTTACCTAACACATCTGGCTTCCACCTGGCCGAATACTTCTTGGGTACTGCTTGTGGTCCTCAGGGATGACCTGTCCATCAACCCACACAAAAGAGAGCTGGCCACAATGACTCGGGGTTGGGATAGAATATGCCTACTTCTCAAACAGAGCCCAGGAGTGCAAAGCTGTGGGCCAGGGCTTTCCTAAGTTGAAGCAATGGGTCAGAGGCCAGGGCCACTGGGCAATGTGGATTCCTGTTTCAAAGTCATATTAAGAGAGCATGAAAGCCGTGTGTGGTGGAGTGTGCCTGTAGCCCCAGCTACTCAGGAGGGTGAGGCAGGAGGATCGCTTGAGGCCAGGAGTTCGAGGCTACAGGGAGCTGTTGTTTCAGATAAACAATAAATTAATTTTTAACGTAACTGTGTTACATGCAATATTTAGTACATACTTACATAAAAAATTTTTCTTTGTTTTTCTGAAATACAATTTTTTTTTGGCTAAATCTGGCAAACCCAGTGTACGTATAGGGTGAAAAAAGTTTTGAAAACCACTATGTTACCACACACTGCCTTCCTTCAGGTCTTGTTTCTGAGGCCTCACTTCCCCAAACTGGGTCTTGCCCACAGTTTTCTATTCTATTCCTTCCTCCCACCAAGAAGACGCAATGATGGAGGCTTGGCAGATTGTGTTTCACAACAGAAGAGGGGGCTGTGGGCTGGGCTGAGATGGGATCGCGTGATTCCTTGGCTTTTCTTTCCGTTGTTGCTGTTCAAAGAACAAATGCGGTGATGTCTGTATTTTGCCCCTTCTCCTTCAGGGAGGAGGGGCAGACCTTGTTTGTGAGTGTGTGTGAGCGTGTGCACGCACGTGAATGTGTGTGTGTGTGTGTGCACGTGTGTTCATTGCAGCAGGTGCTGTGGATCGCATGTTTAGTCTGGACTGAACTCACCAGCTCAGATGCCCGTGAGGTGGGAGGGTCTGCAAGGCCCCCTCTGGCCACATTTCTTCCCCTTAATTCCCAGCAATGTCTATGGTCCTCTGGGTCCATGGCCTCAGCCTGTTTTCCTGGCTGGGCACAGGGGACTCCACGCCGCTGGAGTCCTTCCAGGCAGCTGGGGACTGCTGGCCCCTTTCGAGAGCTCAGTGTCTGCCTGGGAGACTCGAGGGGCCTCAGGGGCTCAGATGTCCCCCAGGCGGGGAAGTTGCTCAGCCACGACTCAGCCGGGCCAGGGTGGGGCTCAGCAGAATCCTCGGGACCCTCACGGCCTCCTGACTCTCTGGCCCCTGCTGCCTCCAGCCCACTGTCTGGGACAGCCTTTCCCCTCTCGTGTCCCTTGCCCCCGATGACACCTCTCACTGTGATGGTCCTGGCTGGACAATCAAGTCTTTCCTGACTCTCCCCCCGTTGTTGGTTTAACCTCACCAGGACCTTTTTTTTTGATGTGTGTAAGCCACGTGACTCCTCCATCTTTCTTGGCAGCATTTTGTGGAGAATGCCTGACTTATGTTCAATGACAAAAAAAAAAAAAAAAAAAAAAGAATCACTGTTGCTATGTGTGTTTTTCCATCAAGAGGCTGAAATATGATCTGAACAGCTTTGTCCGAGCACTTTTTGGCTCAGTGTGAGCTGGAGCTTGGAGCAGATGGGATTTTATGAGGGTTGTAAAAGTCAAGCTTTTAATGTGTCTCAAACAAATCAATGTGTAAAGGAGAAACGTTAAAAGTAGGAAAATGACGGGGTTCGGGGGCTGGCTGGAGGCTCTGGAACACAGGGATGCCAAACTGGGGCACAGGTGGCTTTAATAGCTCACGAAATTGGGCTGCAACTTGTTTCTCCAAGAGCGGGAGAGGCTTCAGAGTCACCCTCATGGGGTTGGGATAAACTTCTCGGCTCCCGAGTGGGGAGAGTTGTGCACGGGCTTTATGACAAAATTCCAGCATCATCTATATAATACGCTCTTGTGGTTAATTCTGCCGAGTTTTCATTTAAACCCGAGCTGTCTTGTTGGTAGAATGCAATTACATTAGAGAAAAACTGTTTCTATGTCTTGAGATATTATGATTATGAAAAACAGTAACATAAACCACCATTATGTCAGAAGAAAGTTAATTGTATTTCATGCTGCCTCCCTGGGCCGGCACACTGGCATAGATATGATTCACTTCAGCAAAACACAGCTAATCTTTGCAGCACAGTACACATTTTCTCCTTTAATTACAAATAATTATATAGTGTAATTTATACTAATGCCCGATGCCTCAAAGTGCATGTTCAGGAATAAAGGGTTAGTTGGGAGGGATTATAAACAGGTGTGACTGTAGTCTCATAACCTTGGCGAGCAATGCAGTTTAATCAGAATCCTTGCCGGTGAAAGTCAGCAGGGCCGCCTCCAGTTAGGAATACAGATGACAGTGAAGATTTGTTTAGTTGCTTAACCAGCCACCAATAGTTCTTTTTTGGATAAGGAGGCAAAGAAGATTAAGCAGGTGGATTTCACTGAGTGATGAAACGGGCACACACGCAGCATTAATATATAGGCGAGTAGTAAAATGAGCTCAGGGTCCCCAGGCAGTGCAGCTGCGAATCTCCATGGACAAGGTAGAGCTCGTGGGTCTTTGGGGGACGAGCATTTTCTAAAGAAGAAAAGCAGGATCCACTTGACCACATGTTAAGAAAATTCACTTGTGAGCTGATTAACAGTGGTGGCGATTTAATAAAAGCAGAGCAGAGCAGGCCCAGGGCCGAGGTGCTAACTGACCTGGGCTCTGCCCCCACTGGCTGTCCACTCCTTAGCTGACCTCCCTGGACCTCAGTTTCCTCATCTTAAGAATGGGGATAATATCAAGGACATCGCGGGTTGTCATGTGGATTAAGAGACTAACGAAGGTGAAATGCACACACAGGGTCTGGCTGAGGGAATGTGCACAACGAGCATTCATCGACTCAGAGTCAGAAACGTGCTGTCATAGGCCCTGAGAGACATTCTTCCATCACCTGCAAAACCAGACTATGAAGAGCCAGGGCAGTGGATCCTTGTGAAACTAATTTCCTACCATCAACCCTCCAAAGGGCTCCCCTGTGGATAAAACAATTGGTACCTCCTGTCTGCAGCTGCGTTTGCTCAGGTTCATAAAAAATCATAAGCTGGGCTGTAGGAGTTCTCTTGGTGTTGTCTGTTTAGACAATTAGTGAATTGAGGGCTTGTTTCTTTGACTTCAAGGGACCACACCCCAGTGGGCCTTTGTACACTATTTGGGACCGATGGCCACAGGCTGCCTGTCTTAGCCTGGTGTAGGCAGCAGCTGCACAGACCCCCAAGCAGGTGTTGCTCTTGGGTCACCCATGGGCTGAGTTCTGATCCTGCAGTGTCACTTCGGAGCGGAAAGCCAGCTCCCCCGGGAGGACACGTGCAGGAGGAAGCCACCTGAGCTGCTTTGTGAGGAGCTGCCATTGCTGAGCCTGAGGGGAAGGGGCTGGCCCCCGCCCTTGGAGCAAGAGCTGGTGGAGGATGTTCTGATAGGGGTGACCAGAGTGTGCAGCAGCCTTGGACATCTTCGCTGAGATGCTAATTTATTCATTCATTTGACAAATGTTTATTAAGTTGTTAAGTACCAGGCCATAGCAAACATTGGGCTATAGACTATTATCCTGTTTTAGGGTTGCCAGATAAATCACAAGACACCAGTTAAATTTGAATTTCAGATAAAAAATAAGTAGTTTTTTAGTATGAATGCAAGTATGTCTTCTGCTAAATCTGACAACCCTATCCTGTTCCCAAGGGATTAGGTCAGAGTTCTCCACCTTAGCACTACTGACACTTGGGACCAGATTATTTTTTTGGTATGGGGGCTGCCCTGAGCATTGTAGGATGTTTAGCAGCATCCCTGGCCTCTACCCACAAGATGCCAGTAGCAACGTCTCCCCAGACGTGATAACCAAATGTGTCTCCAGATATTGCCAAATGTTACTAGGAGATACAGTTGCTTCTGGCTAGGAACTGGGTTAAGCCTAGGAAGCTATAATGTGAGCACAGTGAAAAGTCTGTGGCAGCAACTACTGGTTGCTCACTCAACATCAGGTCCCTCCCTTCCTTGTTAATAGAAATCTGCTTTTTTGGAGTGCGGATGAACTTTCGAAATCTCTTGGTGAGACTCAAATTGCCAAGGAACGGCTGTTGCAACCCCCCAAAGGGTATGTATCCCCAAACGTAGGGAACGGGAAGGCTCATGGGAGAAGGAAGCCGAATGGGCAGAGTGGTCAAATTTGGGCAGCTCTGGTCAGGCAGGTGTTGCAATCTTGCAGAAAGGAACTTCCTTTGTGATTTGTCCAGTCTGTCCACCATGTCCTGTTGTCAGAATTGTTGACTCAAGGAAGCAATTTAGAGGAAGTGGTTTAGTCTCTCAGGACCTGGGAACCCAGAATTAGCTCAGAGCAGAACATTGCCTGGTTCCTCCCAGGCAGCCATCTGTCCTGCCCATGGGGCGGGATCAACACTGCTCTGAGCCAATCAATGCAATCCCAGGGGTGAGCACGTGACTAGGTCTGGCCAATGAGATATAAAAGGAAGTATCCCTGGGATTTGTGGGAATAATTTTTTCTCCATTAAATCAAGAGGTCCCCAAAATGTGGTGGCCCCTGCTTCCTGTCTCCTGTCCCCTTTATCCTGTTTTAGATACAGTCATCTGAGGCTATGATGCTTGGAGCTACTGCAGTCACGTTAGGATTATAGGGAGAGACTTTACCAACCCGAAGGCTGAGCAAAGGAGGGAAAGTGTTGGAGCAGCTGAACCAGCCCGAGCCCTCTTGTTAAGTAAACAGTAAATGTCCTCGGAGCATCGTTACTTAGAGCCAGAGGGTCCCAAAGGGTCCAGGTTCATGCGGTCAATAATAATGTAAGTGTGGTTGTATCAGTCTCCTATGCCTGCGGTAACTAATTGCCACAAATTTAGTGGCTTAAGAGAACACACATTCACTCGCTCACAGTCCTGCAATCTGCGGGCCGGAAGTTGGAAATGAGTCTCAAGGGGCTCAAGTTGAGGTGTCAGCAGCAGTTCCTTCTGGAGGCTCCAGGGGAGAATCTGTTCCTCGCCTCTTCCAGCTTCTGGAGGGTGCTGGCTGCACGGCTCCAGTGTTTGCCTCTGTGGTCACATGGAGCCCACTCGCATAATCAGGATAATCGCCCCAGATTAGACTCTCGATCACATCTGCAGAGTCCCCTTTTACCACGCAAAGTAACATGTCGGTGAATTCCAGGGATTACGATGTGGTCATCTTTGGAGGGTCATTGCTCAGTCCACCACAGTGACAATACTGTGTTGCTAGCCCACTGAGATTGTGAGCCTCGTCAGATCTCCTTCCTGTCCTCTTGCTTCCTTGACCGTCTGCAGGCAGGTGGCCTCCAGAGCTCACACCCCTTCTCCGAGTTCCAGACTCTGTACCTAACTGGCGTCCTGGCATCTCCACGAGGATGTTCCAAAGGCAGCTCAAACGCAGCACATCTAAGAATAAACCCAGGATCTCCCGCCCCCTTGTCCCACGCCTGCTCGCTTTCCACGTCTGTCTTCTCAGACAACACCACCTTCACCCATCTGTGTGCCTGAGTCAGAAATATCCTCTCGCTCATTCCCACCGTGTGATCCGTTGCCCACGCCTGTGGGTTTCCCCTCCATGTATCGCCCGGATTTGGCCCACACTGCACCTTGCTACAGGCCCCATGGTAATGAGCCCTTTGAAGAAAGGTGAGTTACTTACCTTGGCTGTGCCTCAGTTTCTTCGTTTGCCAGGTGGGGCTCTCCTCCCCTGATGACTTGCAAGGAGGGGGAGAGAATGGAGTCAGGGCCAAAGCTCCCAGAAACTTCCATCAGGAAAGTGCCCTGGCCTGGGGGAAGCTGGGACTCTGCCCCCAGTGTCCTTGGTGGCCAGTCATGTCCCTCATTGGCCTGCAGGTGCTTCACCTGGAGTGTGGGGTAGCCGAGATGAGCCCTTGGATTCACCAAGCTCCACCCCTGACTGTCGGCCTGTCCTGATGGAGAGTGGGGCTGCCTGCTGGGGTTCACCCAGGAGCTGGGTTGCTGGACACAGGCTCGTTCCAGGAAAGTGCGTTCAGTGAGGCCAAGCTCGGCAGCTCTGGCTTCTGGAATGGTCCCTGTGGCCAGAGAATTGCAGAAAGATCCTTCGTGTTGAGAAGACACACACAGTGCAACTTAGGATCTCAGGGACTCTTTCTGGAGGGACGCTGGACAATGAGTCCAGCCCCTGGGTTCAGACACTCTGGGCCAGGCAGCTTCCGTCTGTCTCCCAGAGCCTCCACCGAGGCAGCTCTCTCAGGGGAACACATCGCTCATTCATTCACCAGCTCCTTACAGAGCAGCTCCTGCATGCCAGGCACGTCCCGGGCACCTGGGATACAGCCGTGAATGAATGAAACAGACCAAGGCCCAGTTCTAAGTTGGGGTGGGGGGCAGTGAACAGTAGGCACACCCCACCCCCCACAAGTACAGTCACATAGACATACATATGTGTGTGTGCACGTACACATTGGAATTGAGAGTGACTGCAGGGGTGACTTTAGATTGGAGGACATGGAAGTCCTCTCTGAGATGTGCCTTTGAGCAGAGGCTTGAAGGAATTAAAGGAGTCTTCCATGTGCATATCTGGGGGAAGCATGTTGCAGACAGGGAACAGCATGTGCAAAGGCCCTGTGGTGGGAGCATGCCTGGCATGTTCTAGAATGAATAGGAACACCCGTGTGACCACTGTAGTGGAGTGGGCAAGGGGGAGAACAGACTGAGTTGTGTAAGGCCTTGTCTGTCATGATACTGGGGTGACAAACCATCCTGGTTTGCCCAGACTGACGGGTTGTCCAGGACACAGGACTTTCAGTGATAAAACTGGGAAATCTGAGACAAGTTGTTCGCTTTCCACGTGACAGAAATTTGGATTATGTTCTGATGAGATAGGACAGGACCAGAGGGTTTTAGACACAGGGTTTGATAACGGACCCCTCCGGCTGCACGGGAAGGGTGAACTCTATGGAGAACAGGAGTGAAGCAGGGAGACCAGTGAGTGTGCAGCTGCGGGGGTCCCATGAAAGGTGGCGGCTGCTTGGCCCGGGGTATTCGTGGTGGGGAGGGGAGACGAAGCTGGACCACTGGAAGGGCGGAGTTGCTGTTTCCTGTGACGAGGAAGACTCCAGGAGGAGTAGGCTTTGCGGGGAGATGAGATTTCGGAAACGTGCAGGGGTGCCATGGTCCCAAGCTGGGGGTGTGTCCCTGCACTTGTTCCCACAGCCTCTGCCCGTCCGCACGGTGGCCTGGTGTGGTCACGATTACTCCTCCTCCTGAAATCTTTTCTAAGCTCGCCCAGGGAAGTTTACATTTTCTCTTTGAAAGGCCCAGCCTGGTTGTATGCTGGAGGTCAAGGTTTATTGGTGATGGGGACGGGCAGCTCTCACGGTTAACGAGGGGACGAGTTGCTGAAGATCTCATTGGTGGCCCCGAGTCCCATGATGGGCCTATTATGGAGATTCATCTCGGCAGCCACCTGTCCAGATATGTTCATTGGGATGTACTACATCTGTTAAAGAGTGAACTCTAAAGAGGGATGGTGTTTGCTGGAAGGAAGTTACTGAGTCTTAGAATGCTGTTGACGGGGGAAAGGAGGGAGGGGGCTTTTATGCACCTGTAGTTTGTTACAATAAAACACCTTAAAACACCCATCTCTGCTGACGTCATATATTTCTGTGCAGTCTGAAAGAGCAGTTTACCTAACAGTAATGTGTTTCTTCAAGAAAAAGCTCGTCTACCCAGCTTCTAAAATAACAACTAAAACTGAGGTATCCAGTTTCTAAATTATTCATTCGTTTGGGCCACAAAATCTACAAAGTTCCTAGTAAGTGTAGGGCCCTGGGCTCAGTGGGAGAGAAATGAACCAGATCCCATTCTCAGTGGGCCCACGGCTGGTGGCGGGAGGCGCACGGCCGTAAACGGCAGCCAGGGCACTGCGGAGGTTCGGAGGGGGAGGGCTTGCTGCTTGCAGGGGGGTCAGAGAAGGCTTTTTGGAAGGGACCGTGTGTCAGTTGTCTTGCTTTTGCCTTCAAGAACTGAAACCGCCGAGGAACCTGACTAACAAGGTAAGCGAATTTGTCATCCCCTGTGACAGGGCCCAGCTGTGAGGTGGACTTCAGGAGGGTTGATTCGGCAGCTCTGTAGTGTCCCCAGAGCTGCAGGGTTACGTGGCCCCTGCTTTGTTGCTCACTCTCTTGGCTTTTTTCTAAGGCTGGCTCACCCATAGTCACCAGGTTGCTTATTAACCCAAATGCATGGAATTTGTTTCCAAACATGCTTATTCCAGTTGTATTTATTGTTGCGAAAAATCCATTTTTTTTTTTGCAGAAAGTTGACTATGCAATTTCAATACATATTCCAAACTAAATAACTCAGAGTGACAAAAGAGTTGTTGCTTTTATGAGAACACAATGTTGAATCGCTTGGGAAAATTTAGTAAAGAAAAGTAGCTTAAAAATGAAATTGGAAAATCATCCACAAGGATTCTACACCTAGATTGCTTCGAGAGGATCTTTTACATGTCCAAATCTCTTGAACAAAAGTAAAGGTGAAAATTGTATGTTTTGTGGGGGAAAATGGGGAAATAAAAATAGGAAAAAAGAGAAGAGGAGGCCTTGGTCCTCTCATGACCATACCCTTCAATTAGTGGGCAGTTGCATGATTTCTGTTAACCCGTGTAAGGATGTGACTATAAATGGTTTTTTAAAAAATTTCTCCATTTTAGCCAATTTAGCTTATTAACCAACCCACTGCTCATCCCAGCTGTGTTGGATAAAAGGCTCCTGCTGGTTTTTGCGGCAGCCCTTGGAGGTCAGGGCAGTAATGGTGATTCCCACTTTACAGATGGGAAAACTGAGGCTCAGGGAAGGAGAGCAATCTGCAGAAGGTCCCACAGGCAGTGAGCGAGCAGAGGAACAAGGAGGACTCGAGCCCAGTTCACCCGACATCTTCCCAAGTGCGAGCTCTTCCTGCCCCCACCCTGCCTGGGTCATGAGCTCTGGGTTGCAAGTGGAAAAGCCAGTTACTACTCACTGCGAGGAAGAACCCACTCACTCAGGGTTTCATCCATCTCTCTCACCTGAAGGCTTTGGGGAGACCACAGCCAGTTTTCTTGTACTCCTAGGTCATCGTGAACTGCCTGAGTGCTTCCCGTGATGCCTTCGACTCTGTGCCAGGATCCCCGCCTTCCTCCCATGGTTGACATCTGGGTAGATCCGGGGGCCTCTCAGACCTGCTCAGCCCTGACAGGTGCATCTTTCAGGAATGAGTCTAGCCCAGGACACATCAATGTGGAGTCCCACCACCAGTCTGAATGTCTTCTGTCCTCTGTCGCGCCTCTGGCTGCTCCAGGAATGAGCCCTGGGGAAGGAGCTCATTGATTTTCGATTCAGCCCTCCCCTCTCTCCAGTAGTCTTGGGGGTTTCTGTTCCCTTTCACTCCAGGGTCGGCAGAGGAGAGATTTGAGGAAGGGGAATCTCAGAGCCTGGGCTGTGAGAATCCAACCGATGATCACCTCCCCGCAGTGGGGACACCTGGGGATGTCATGGGAGCTGAAGCAGCCATGGGGCTGCCAGCCCCAGGCCCTGGGTCCTCTTCGGGGTTCTGTGCTCCCACCCTGCCCTCTCTGGTGCTCGGTCCCCCCTTCCACAGCCACACCTGCGGCTCTCACGGGAGGACGGGCCTGGGGCTGTGGATCTGCCTCCTCCTGCAGAGCTGCCGCAGTGCAGGTGTGGGAAGCCCAGCTCCCTGCCCTGGGGTGGGGCAAGGAGTGCTGTGACTCACACCCCGGGCTGGACTTCCCCAGATGGGCTGAAGCCTGCCTCCTCCCTCCCTGAGGGGCTTGGCTTGAGGCCACACCCTGGCCTGGCTTCCTGCCCTTCCCGGTCCCCTCTCCCCAATCCCTCCGCACCTCCCCTGGTCCAGGTCCCCCACCCAGTCCTTGCTCGAGGGTCCTCCTCTCGGGGTCTGCTCCAGGGCAGTCTGATCCAAAGCAGGTGCATGGCGGGGGGTGTGTACAGGGACACTCTGGGCCCCACACCACGTGGCTCCAGACACTGGGGCACTGGGAACGCACCCCCTGCTGCCCCGCTGCAAACCTGGGAGCCCCCACCTGGCTGACCCCTTCCCGTGGCCCCTGCCCAGTGCTCCCTCTGCCTGTGGATGCTCCCGACAGCCCTGGGGGAGCACAGTCTGCCCGACACTGTCCTGCACGGAGGGCAGCCCCAGCCAGCCCCCCAACTTCTCCCGCCTTCCCCAGGACAGGGGAGGCCTCAGTTCCTCTCTTCTGTCCACCCTCCAATCTGCAGGGGATCCCGGCCCTCCTCTTGGCTCAGGCTCCAAGGCAGCCCCAGAAACACCCACCGAGAGAGAAAGATGCGCACCCCCTCCTTGAGGCACCGCAGCCTCCGCAGGTGGGTCGCCCGTAGCCCCCTCCTTGCCTTGGGCCAAAGGGCATCTCCTCCTGCAAACTCCTGATATGGTCCCAATGTTTGTGTCCTCCCAAACTTCCCGTGTTGAAATCCTCACCCCCAAGGTGATGGTATTAGGAGGTGGGGCCTCTGGGAGGTGATTAGGTCACGAGGGGGGAGCCTCACGCAGGGATTGGAGCCCTGATGAAAGAGGCTGAGCGAGCTTGTTCGCCCCGCCCACCCGTGAGGATGCGGCGATTAGGCGCCGTCTGTGAGCAAGGAAGCTGCCTGCACAGCGGCAAATCCCGGCACCTCGACCTTGGACTTTCAGCCTGCAGAGCTCTGAGAGGTAAATGTCTGTTGTTTAAGCCACCCATCAATGATATTTTGTCACAGCAGCCCAGACTGAGTAAGACACCCTCCCAGGAGTGTCCTTTCAAATGTCCCCCTTTCATGTTGGGTGGTATCGGTGGCTCCCATGGATGTCTCCACGTTCTTTAGCACAAATGGGTTCCAACACTTCCAGCTGTGGGACGTCAGCCCAGATCCCGAGACCTCTGGGAAAGTCTGGTTCAACGCTCTGTTGCACTGGATTCACTGCCTCAGGAGAGAAGGACTTTTTCCTAGTAAGAGGCATCGGGAGCAATGTTGGTATCCTGGGCTGTCGCTGGTCCGTGGTGTGGCCTGTTGCCAGCCCTGCTGTCCTGCAGCCATGGGCCCCAGGGAGCTCGGACCCTGCCCAGCCCCACTCTGCTCATCTGGGAGCCGGATCCCGGTGGCATCATCTGATCGTGGCCTGGTGAGGGTGAAGCGAGTGCACCCGGAGCTCTCAGAACCCCAGTCCC
>RJWJ010034688.1:0-17283 GCA_004363605.1 Indri indri | reverse complement strand
AAACTTTGTTTTTGATTTTGCTCTTTGGGATGATTTAAAGCACTATAAAGCTGTGTAATTGTTGTGGGCAGGTCACATATCCACCAACATCCATCTGCTTTCTCAGAAAACTGACTATCCTAAGCTTGGAATAGAGCGTGGAAAGCACACAGTAAAAAGAGATTGCCATCGGTTAATGCCTTTTCTCATGGCAAGCAGTTTTCTTTTTCTATCTCTTGTGTTCTTGGCAGTATACTGAAGTCACCATTTTGACCTTCCTTTCACTGTCAACCAATAAAAAGTAACTAACATGCTGATACTTTTGGGTTGTTGCTTTCTGAGATGGTGAATATATTTGCATGATGCTGCGGAATTTACCAAAAAAAAAAACACCTCATATATTAAAAAATTATCTCACTTAACACAATCCTGTGAAGCAAGACATGGTGGCAGTTATTGGACCACTTTATAGGTAAGAAGCCTGGAGCCTAACAAGGTTAAATGCTTAGAGCAACATAAAGTTAGCCTAATGAAATAAGTATTTATCGAACATCCACTTTATTGCAATGGACAGTGAGAAGATAATGAGTATAATAAAAAAGTACTTGGAATTTCTCTAGTGTATGATTTTTCTTGCAATGAGGTCTTTACCTCTCTGTGCTCATGTTTATTGAGTTTTGTTCACTGATATTTTGCCTCAATAGAGCATTTCATTATATGTATTTGGGCCACGTGGCGTTTTCTGCTCCGAGGAGTAAAAGTATCCAGCCTGCACAATTGCTTCTCCTCTTAGTCATTTTGTTGTTGAACTCTACAGCAGCACGCAGGAGATAGCCCTATCCTACCTATGATTTGTCTTTTCCAAGATTTATTTAACTTAAATAGCCCCGGGGATCTACCTTTCCTTACTTATATGACAAAGAAAAGTATTTACCTGCCCAGGAATGTTCATTTTGAAATATTAATATGTAACGAGGAAAAAATAAGCTTTGGGAGTTGATTGGCAAAGCCTTAGACCCCCTGGCTGATACACTGGCCAAGGGCAATACCTCTTCTCTCTGGTCCTCAGCTTCCAGAAAACATTATCGTAAGACTGTCATGAGTAATAAATAAGATTACTCACAGCAATGATCCCAAACATGATCAGGCGCCTTCCCTGTTAATTTACCTGCTTTTTATTGTGTCCCTCATGTCTCTTATCCCATTATAAGCTTTTGCTCTTCAATTCCCCTTTTGAAAATTAGCCTCTGAAATTTCTTCTCCCTAAGAATATTGCAGTGACTACAAATACATCAGAAGGATTATTTTCCTTTCTCTCTCTGTTGAGTATAAAACTTGCCATCCTTCCCCAGCCCATACATTCAATCTGGTACTGATTCACATGTTCCCCTAGCTGGGCCTTCTGGGTCCCAACCATGAGCACCATGGGAAAAAAATTGTCACTCTGATTGAGCTTGAAATTTATGACCAGCCATGATAACTAAAGAAGGGCATTTATTGAAGGTAAAACACAGACACGATGAAAATTAGGTATTTTCCTCTCAGCTTCCTATCCTTTCTTGTCTATTCAATGTTCCTGCTACACTGATCTGCCTCTGGGCCTCTCACCACCCAGTCCTTTTGCAATGTATCACCTTCTCCTCACCTCCACCTGTAAAATCCTGCCCATACATCAATATCTACATTAAATAACAGCTCTCCTGTGAAGTGTGGTTTGACCGCTCTTCGCTCTGTGTGATCACAACATAATAAGTGCTGTTCGATCAGTGTCTTGTCCAGGTTCCCTAGAAGCTGAGTCTGAGAAGTTCTCATGCAAGTGACTGAGGGATTGCTCAGAAGAGAGACCCATAAAGCAGTAAGGGAAGCAGGCTGGGTGAAGGCAAGAAGGTGGGAAAGAGAGCTGGGCTTTGGGGAGGCCTGCCTCAGCTGGATCCCACTGGGAGCCAGGAGTGTGGATTGCAAACAGCAGTTGTCTTACTTGAAGAAAAAATTACTGTGTGACCCAGAAATCCCTCTTCTGGGTATACACCCAAAGGAAATGAAATCACTGCCTTGTAAAGATGTGTGCCCTCCCATGTTCATTGCAGCATTCTTTAATTCACAATAGCCAACAAGATATGGAACAACTTAAGTGTCTGTTGATAGACAAATTGGTAAAGAAATTGTGAGATTATGTGTGTGTGTGTATGTATGGTATATATGTGTGTGGGTATGTATAAATATATATGTGTGTGCGTGTGTATATATGTGTGTGTGTGTATATATATGTGTGTGTGTGTATATATATATGTATATAATTCAGCCTTATGAAAGAAGGAGATTCTACCATTTGCCACAACATAGACAGACCTGGAGGACATCATGCTAGGTGAAATAAGCCAGACACAGAAAGACAAATATTGCATGACTCACTCATATATGGAAAACATAACAAAGAGAAAGATCAGATATACAGAGATAGAGAGTAACACAGCAATGACAGGGTCAGGGTTGGGGGGGAAATGGAGAGATGCTGGTCAAAGAATACGAAATGGCAGATATGTGGGATGAACAAGTCTAAAGCTCTAATGTACAACATGAGGACAATAGCTAATAATAGTGGATTGTATTCAGGAGTTTTGCCACATGAGTAGGTCATAGCTGCTCTTGCCACAGGGCAAAGAAAGTGGTAACTATGGGAGATGGTTGATATGTTGCTTTGTTTCACTACAGTAACCATTTTACTATATACACTAACTCACAACATCATATTGTATACCTTAAATATACACAATAAAATTAATTTTATAAAAGGAAAAGAAAAGGTGGCTGCCAGTGAGCCACTGCGTAAGAGCTGCCCCATCCTGTTGGGGAAGCGCAACCTCCAGCCATCTCCAGGGGATATACTCCCACGGCTAAGCCAAGGGCAATCCCTGAGAAGGGTGCAGGACTGAGCCACTAGCAGCTGATGCCGACAGCTGGGAATAAATGCAGAGCTGGATAAAGGGGCTTTGGGCAGGAACCAACATCATCTGCTACAAATAATCAGTTAGATAGGTACATTCATCAAACATCTACTAGATCTCTATTACATCCTAGGCACTTTCCAGGCAATTTGGAATCAAAGATGGCTGAGTTGTGTCTGTGGGAAAGTTTCCTGAAGGCAAACATTCAAGCTCAGGGGTCTGAGACAGGATCCCAGGCCCTGCAAGTAAGAAGCAGGTGTCTATAAGAACAAGGCAGAATTCCTGTTACTGAAACCCGGGTCCAGAGTGGGATCAGTGTTATGTAAAGTGAAGTCATCAGAGCGTTCGAATCATCGCTTTCTAACTCCCTTCAGAGCCTGAGTGAGAACAGACGGGTTCCTAGGCCACATCGAGGATGAGCCTGAAGATTTGAGTCAACCAATGGGGAGACGTGCTGGTCAGAGGGCGGGGAGCATAGCGTGGATGTTAGGCAGTGCGCTAATCAAACCAGCTTTCAAAAAAGGGAGAGTTTCCTGGCTGAAGGCAGAGAACCAGGGGTAGATCTAACTTCGGTTAGGGAAGGATCAGGGAATCTGCCCTCTGTCTCTCTCGCGCCATCTCTCAGATCTGCCTCCCTTCGTGTTCTTTATTCTTACACAACTTCTTTTCTCAGGTTATATTCTATCAGTTTAGAAATCCACGGATAAGAGAGATCCCCTTTCTCAGTAGTTCCAGCAAAAGTCTCAGGACTGACTTCACTGGGTGGATTTGCATCCCATCCTGTGACCAAAACAGCAGCAATGACTGTTGCTGGGGGGATGGAATTCAGGAATTGGATGGGCTGGGCTCCATGCCCACCCACAGAGCCCCAAGAGAACCACAGGAGCTGAGTAGGGCAGAGTGAAAGGAAACCTTCTTTCACCAGGAGAGATATGCAAGGAAACAAAAGTCATCAAACATGTTCTGCAGCTGTCTACAACTGGGTTTTCACATTTCTGTCTTGCAGCCTTATTGAGCATACACATGGCAAACTACAGGGCCACAGGTTCATTGCCATTGGCAAGTTCAGGACAAGACTGATTTGACAAGTCATATTTAATGCTGGGCTTGTAAAGAAGTTTCTCATTTTCATCTGACAGTTTTTATGATGGAAGTCAAGTACACTAGTTTATAATTGACAGGATTTTTATGCATTTTGGAGAAGTTAATAGTATCCAGTGGCCTGAAGTTTGCAATCTATACAGACATTTCTGTTAACCTTGCAAAGCTTGAGAACTTGGCTTCGATATTTTGTCACTGGTGTTGTCAATTTCTAGACAGGTGACTTCACTCCAATTTCTTCAGGCTGTTTCCCTCCTTAAATTCAAGAGTTATTTCCTTGGACAAGGCCAGTTCCAGAGGTTTGAATATTGTTGTTTGTTGACTTGTGTAACTTCTTGGAAAATGATTTTCTTTCTGTGATGTGAAATTGACTTTTCATCTTTGGTGACCAAACACTCCAGCTCACATTGCCTGTGTTTGGAGGCACACAAATCTATTAAGGGGACATGTATGAGCTTTGAAAACCAGATTGCTTACTTGCAGAGAACTGGAAAATAACAATTGATCGGTGAGATAGCTTTGAAAGAATCATTCTAAAAATTGCTCTTAATACTTTATAATTTTAAGAAATGAGTTGTAATTTAAAGACTCTAGGTTTTTTATTCACAGTAGTGGGGGGAAAATCCACTTTTTGCTCCTAAATATCCCATTATATTTCCCCGTCATAGCACGCTACACATTATCTTGGGGGTAGGCACATGTCATACTTTGATGCTAGTCTAGATTATGGACTTCTCAGGAGCAGGACTCTTTCAATTGCTGTGGACTGAGCGAACATGGTCAGTTTAAGCTTAGGTAAAGGCCACGTCCTTGGTGGAACGGTTTCTGGTGATCTGTTGGGTGTGGAGTAAGGGAATGTATTAGACTCTGAGTTCATTCATTCATTTCCTTCAACAAATATTGATCATTACCATGATTGAGGCATTGTTCTAGGCACTTATGATATAGTAGAGAACGAAAAAGTCAAAGTCCTTGCCTTCACAGAGCTCATGTTCTACTTGGAGAAACCAAGAGTAGACAGCACCCTGGTGAACATGTAGTGGTATAGTGGTGACAGATGCTCCAGGAGACAGCACCCAGGGCAGGGGAAGGGAGACCGGAGGAGGGCATAGTGTTGTTTATATGGGTTCTTAAGGGAAACCTCCAATTAGGAGGAAAGGAAGAAAGAGTCCAGAGGAGTGTCTGAAGAAAGAGTATCCTGTGCCTTGTGAACTTGAGGAAGAGCAGGAGCAACCATGCTAGGGAGGAGTGAGCAGTGTCGGGGATGACACCAGAAAGTGGCAGGAGGGCAGAATGTGCTGGGCCCTGGACGCTGTTGTTAGAACTGTGACTTTTACCTGAGTTAAGTGGGAAGCCACAGGAATGAACTGCACAGGCTTGTTTTGAAGGGATTGTGTGTCAGCTGTTGCTAGTGGCTCAGGACAGCAGTGGTGTATTGTTTCTCCCTGGTCTGTGGGTTGACTGGGCAGTTGTCTGCCTGTTTCACCTGACCTGACTTGTATGGCCACATCAACTGAAGGGCTGGCTCGGGGCTGGGCTCTGTTGGAATTGCTGGAACTTCTGGCTATCTCTCTCCACGTGGTCTTTCCTCCTCAAGGAGGCTATACCGGGCTGGCCTTCCTTCTGGGATGATGGCAGCCTTCCTAGAGAACACTCATTTGTTAAGCTTCCATTTGCCTGCTATGTGCTAAGTCACATTGCCAAGCCCAGAGCCCGCGTGGGACAACATGCAGGTGTGGTTACCAGAGGGGATGGCCCATCAGGGGCAATTGGTGTCACAAGCTACCACTATGGCTGCTCTCTTAGGGGAAGACTTGGGGGAGGAGGAACAGCAGATAAAGGGACCAGTTAGGAGGCAATTGCATTATAGTCATCCATGTGGTTCCTTGGTGCAGGGTGAAAGTAGTAGAGTGGTCAGAAATGGTCCAATTATGATTATAATTTGAAGGTGGAGCCTAAAGTATTTATTAATAGATGGCGCATGAGATACGAAAGAAAGAGGTAAGTTAAAGATGTTCTCGAGGTGTTTGTCTCCAGCAACTCCAAGGATGGAGTTGCTATATACTGAGAAGGAAAGACTTCAGGGCGAGGATTTTTTTGTGAGTTGTACAGTAGGAGTTCTGCTGTGAACCTGTCAAATCTGAGATAACTAGTAGACATCAGTTGGCTACACTATTAAGAGTTTTGGAGGATGAGTCTTGGATGGAGAAACAAATTTGAGAATTGTCAGCCTACAGATGGTGTTTAAAACTCTGTGCATGGAGGAGATGGCTAAAGGAGGGAGTGAGATAGAACAGGAAGGAGGTGAGATCCAGGGTGCTCCAACATTCAGAGTCAGGGAAGCGAGGAGGAACCTGCAAAGAAGGCTGAGCAGGGCCAGCTACTGACTAGGAAAAGAATCAAGAATGGTGGGAGACCATTAAAGAAAGCATTTTAAGAAGGAAAGAGTGATCAAGTGTATGAAAATCTGCTAATAGGAGAGCTGAGCACTCACTGCTCATGAGACTGAGCTGTGTGGCAGTCCTTGGCCCTTTGGCAAGAGCAGTTGCTGTTGAGCAGGGGCTGAGAGACACCGACTGTGATGGGTTCAGGAGAGAGAATAGGAGAGTGAGCCCAGCTCTGCCAGTTACGTATGTACCTTGGGTGTATGCCCAGTTTTATATGTCTCAGTTTCCTCACCTGTAAAATGTTGATTAATAATGGTAGCTACTTCATGTGTGATAAATGAGTGAGATAACCCACACAAAATGACTGGCACATGCCTGGCATACAGTTAGCACTCAGTAGAATTAGCTATTATTATCAGTGTTGTATGCTTGGAAAAAGTTCATTTGATTGATTCATTCTTGACTGGGATGGGCATTATTGCAGGAATGGGCTAAGAAGGAGAGATTCTATGTTTCAGAGACTTTCGAGAAGGAGATGGACAACCAACCCACTGCAGGGTCTTATAAATGCCCTTGACTAATGGCAGAAGATCCAGTGACTACAGTTCTTGGTGGTCTTGCCTTAGAAAGATGGTGCTGGAATCTCGAGTCTACCGCTAAGTTGATACTTAATCTAAGTCTAGGTTTTATTTTCTGTAAAGTGGGCATTTAATAGTACTCATCCTTTGTGAAATCACTCTTGTACTTAGCATAAAATCAGTCCTAATTAAATATCAACTGGGGTGATGGTGGTGATGACAATAATGATATTGATGAGGATCTTCTTGGCATTTACATATCTTTCCTTTGCATCCATAAATATGGAAAGAAAGACACTGCTGGTCATTCATTAAGGTAATTGAAAAGTATTGAATCTTTATCTTACGCAAGGCAATGTCTTGGACCTCTGTAATAGGGATGTCTATGATGAGGATGATGGACAAATCTTTTCGTTGGCCTAGAAGGATAGTTTTGAAGCTTCTATAATAAAAATTAAACTATTCCTCTGAACTCCAGTCAAAATTTTATGCTTTTGAGTGAATCTTCCAGGACAAATTTGAGGCAAGTTGGCATCCCAGCCTCAGAAAACCTGCTTTGCTATCCACTTGGTTAAATTTATTTGCTGCTAAATAGAAATCTTCAATTTTTATACGTTTTAGCCTAGCGGTAATAAATTCAGTATCAAGAAGAACATTTATTTGCAAGAGTGCCCCTGGCTTGCTGACTTTGCAGAATGGCAAAAAATGGAACATTGTTACTCTGTTTCTATTTGCCGCGCTGTTGTTTTTCATTTCCAAATGTGAGTAAAGACCCCACCTGCTTTTCACTGTTTGTTCCTTCACTTTTGTACATTTCCCACTTTCTCTTCTCTGTGCTCCATCCCTCGGATTTAACAGGGCTTCATTAGCCATACATAATGTGTATTTCACATCCTCTCAATCTGTTAAGACGTTTTATGTGTGTATTTCACAGCGGATCCTGATTGTAAATTGGTTGTAGAAACTTCATTGACTTCCTGTCTGTGACATTTCTGATGGATGGTCCCTATTTATACAGAACAGCACAGCATGGGCAAAGTTACACGGCTCCACGCCACGCTTAATGGATTGGAAGGAGAGAGCCGGCAGTCCTACTGTGAAGAGAATCATCCGCTTCCTTTTTGGGCAGCAGTCAGAAAAGTCCAGTGTAGAACACAGGCTGTGAAAGTCTCACTCAGCTGACTCAAGTTCTGGCACTTCTACAAAGCCTTCCTGGGTTCCCAAAGAACAACTCAGCCCTGAAAATAACACTGGAGATTACAGTGCTTGGGGCCTGGCCACTGGGGTAGACCAGCAGACCCCACCTGGGGGTTATTTTGTGATGTGTGTCTGTGTTAGTGTCCTCATCTGAAAGGATGGAGGTAACTTATTTTGTCGGGGTGAGGGGGGGTCTTAGTCCATTTGGGCTGCTATAACAAAATACCATAGACTGAGTAGCTTATAAACAATGGAAAATTATTTCTCGTAGTTCTGGAGGCTAGGAAGTCCAAGATCAAGGTGCCAGAAGATTCAGCGTCTGGTGAGGGCCCACTTTCTTGTTTATAGATGGCACCTTCTTACTGTGTCCTCACAGGGTGAAGGGGACAAGGCAGACCTCTGGGGATTCTTTTATAAGCGCACTAATCCTATTCACCAGGTGATTAGCTCGCATGACCTAATCACCTCCCAATGGCTCCACCTCCTAATGCCATCACGTTGATGATTAGGTTTCAACATATGAATTTTGTGGAGGACACAAACATTCAGACCATAACAGGGTTTTTTGTGATTTTGGCAGGACTGCTCACCTGTCCCACCACAATCCAGTTGACCAGATTCATGTCACCTGATTTCCTACCCTCTCACTCTCTTGAATTTATCCCATCAAGTCTTTGAGTTTGTAAACACTCAGAACTTTGTTGGAGTTGAGCGTGTATGTATTTGCTTCTGTGTATTTGGAAAAAGGAGGGGCTTATTCATAATAACAAGGAACTGCATCCCTCTCTCCTTCCCCAGCTCCTATTATTATCAAGGAATGGAATCCCTTCATCTCTCATTATGGGGCAAGAGGAGAACACAGCTGCATGTAACTTTACTCTGAGGAAAGAGTAGAGAGGACGCTCCTGAGTCTCCTTCCCCAGAATTAAACAAACTATGTACAAACAAAGAAAGACACTGTCACACAACCTCTAATAGATTTAGAGCTCTGTCAGCCAGGTGGAATTGAGGTCAGAGGAGCTACACAATAAAAGGTAGTATGAAGCTCAGTCATGGTCTCTCTTATTTCTGAGTTATAAGCAATCCTCAACTTTCATGCTTTCTTTCTTTTCAAAAATTCACAATTTTCATATTACATTCTGAAATCCCCAAATAGTTTTCCATGTGTTGAAGTTGGCCTTTTAGTCACTACTTCCTAATAATGATTTTGAGCCATTTCAGAGTGTGGGGGGCTGGGGGTGCTGCTTGCCAGAGGTCATGTGATGGAGAAAGAGTCGGGTCTCTATTGATTCAGTGGCAGTTGGTGGTGGGTACCCTTCTCCCACCTTAGACATGGAAACATTAATGGTCCCCAGTTCTTCTCCACCAGCTGCCAAAGGGCACCAGTGAGTCTCCAGACCACTGAGATCCTGGAGTCTGTTCTCCTGGACCACTCTCCTCTCCAACATCCTTGCCCATCAGACCACACTGACCTCACTCTCACTTCTGTGCCCAGATGACGGACGGTGCTGTGTGCAGGTGGGGAGATTTCCCAGTCCGTAGTAAGGATTTGTTCTGCAATGACAGAAGAAACTTTATTCCCCACCACTGTGCATTGCCAAGGGTAGGTACCTGAAAGTTCATCCAGTGATCTTGGGTATCACTTGTTTTTAAATAAGCTTTTTATGAAAGCATAATATGCATGCAGGAAAGTGCACCAATCATAAGTGTACAGCTTTGATGAATTTTCACAAAGTGAATGCACCTCGGTGACCAAAACAGCATCCTAATCACTATTACCAAAAAATTAACCACTGTTTTCATTCATCATCAAATATCTTCACCTACTTGTGATTTTATATAAATGAAATCATATAGTATCTACTCTTTTATGTTTAACTTCGTTGGCTCAAAATTATAGTTATTAGGTTTATTCAGGTTTTTGTATGCAGCAAATGTACAATTTCATTGTTGCATCATTTACTACTATATGAGTATGTCACAATTTATTAATTTGTCTGTTGTTGGACTTTTTCCCCCAATATAGGGCTATTGTGAATATGTCGCTTTGAACATTCTATTACATGTCTTTCGGTGCATACATGTATTTGTTCTTTCGGATATGTACCTAAGCATGGAATTTCTTAGGGTTTTAGGGTACTGTTTGCTTTTGTAAGCACTCCCAAACAGTTTGCCAAAGTGACTGCTAATTTAAACTCACATCAACAGCAGTGTAAGAGAGTTTCAGTTGCTCCACATCCTCATCAGTCTTTTTAAATTTTAACTATTCTGGTAGGCGTGTAGTGGTATCTTATTGTGGTTTTAATTTGTATTTCTGTGTGACCAATGGTGTGTAGAATCTGTTCACGTGTTAATTGACTATGTTGAAATCCTTTTTGTGAAGTGCTTGTTCAAATCTTTTAGTCACATCCTATCGGGTTATTCGTGTCTTTCTTATTGATTAGGAGTTCTTTCCATATGCTGAATATGAGCCCATCTTATTCAGTGGAGATTTCTGATTTTAAAAAAGTTTTAAATCTTAGAAAAGTTCAGTTTATCAATCTTTTACTTATTTGTTACTGCTTTTGTTTTCTGTTTAAGAAAACACAGCTTCCTCCAGGGCTGTGCTTATATTGCCATCTGGAAGCTTTATTGTTTTATCTTTTACATTTAGTTCTAGAATTCATCTGGAACTGATTTTTGTTCACAGTGTGAGGCAGGGGTCAAGATTTCTTATTTTTCTTCATGTGGATATTCTCCAATCCCAATATCATTTATTAAACAGAACAAAACACCTTATGCTTATGGCTTTGCAGTGTCACCTTTGCTTACATCAGGTGACTTTGCATGTGTGTGGTCTATGTTTGGACTGCCTATTCTGTTCCATTGGTCTCTCTTCTACACTTGCACCAATATCATGCCATCTTAATTATTGTAAACTTGGTAATCTGTAGTCTAAGATCTTCCATTTTATTCTTATTCAAGTGTTCTTGTTTATCTTGGCTTTGTGCATTTCCATATAAATGGTATAATAGAATCAACTGTCAATTTCTACTGAAAAACCTACTGGGATTTGAAATGGCTTTAAATCTTTAGTTCAATTTGGGGATAATTTACATCATTACGATACTGGAACTTCTGGCCAACGCTTTCACCTACGTTCCACTGGCTTTCTAGCCACTGGCCTTGTGTCTTCATAAATATACACAATTATTATTTGTCAATTAAAAATAAAAGAAAAGAGAGAGGGAGGCTTCTGGGTCTGATGGAGTTGAGAACCACACTGGCTTGCGGTTGAGTTGTATTTTCTCCTTTAGGGCTTACTCATTTGAAGTAAAAAAAAAAAAAAATAGCAAAAGACTTTAGAGGAGAACCATTTTCTTCAGGGATTCTTAAGCCTCAGTTTTGACTGCCTTGGCAGTCCCAAACTCAAATTTTTTATCTCTGCAGCCTGTGAGATGACAAAAGCTCTTTTTAGAGCTTCTCTGTTTGTTAGGTTTCACCTTCTCAGCTTTCCCTCCCCACCCATGCCAAGAATCTGAAAATTCCCCCATGAAAAAAGTAGCATGCCAATGCTGAATTCTTCACAAGTACTTTTCTCTGTAGTGTCCTGGCCACTCGATATCCTACCTGCCATGGAAGCTTTCTGATGCCTTCAAAAAAAATTTATTTTTTAAAAATTTTATGCAGTGTTTCTAATTTTCTTGGACTGCAATGAGCAAATTCATCAGAGCTGGAAGCAAAACTATCCTAGTTATCTCACTTATTTACATCTTTTTTTCATCTAAGGGAAGAGAAATACTTAGATAAACAATATATAAGGATTTTATAAAATATCTTAGCATTCCAAGGAAGGAAGTGCTGTCCTTAAAGCCTGTATGTTTACTGTTCGATATTCAGAGATTGGACTTTCAAAGATGTAAATTGTTGGGTTGGAGGTGGAGAGTTGCTTTTATGTAAATCCATGTTTGTCCTGGTCACGGAAACAGCTTGTAGCTTCCCTTTGTAGCTTAAAAGGAGATGTTCAGCAATCACTCATTGAATTGAATTGAACTAGAAACAGGAAGCTTTGCAGAAGGAGGGAGTAGTTCTGCCAGCAAAATCAGAAAGGGTGGTTGAATCTAAGACTGCCAGTGAAGGTCAGTTGGGTAGCAAGAGGGCTCAGGCCTTGGGCCCAGGCAGACCTGGATGTGAGTTCTGGCTCTGTCACTTGCCTCCTCTGTTACTCTGGGTAGGTTTGAGGAGTCTGAGGTTTGTTTGAATTGGGATGTTCACTTGGCAGTCAGTTATATGAGTCTTAGGATGAGAGCTGATAACTGTGATTCATGAGCATCAGATGTTTTTCCATCTGTTTGTGTTGTCTATGATTTCTTTCATCAGTGTTTTGCAGTTCTTCTTGTAGAGATCTTTCATCTCCTTGGTTAAATATATTCCTAGGTATTTTATTTTCTCTGTAGCTATTGTGAATGGTATTGAGTCCTTGATTTGACTCTCAGCTTGACTTTTATTAGTATATAGAAATGCTACTGATTTGTGTACATTGATTTTGTAACCTAAGACTTTGCTAAATTTATTTATTTATTTATTTATTTATTTATTTATTTTGAGACAGAGTCTCACTCTCTTGCCTGGGGCGAGTGCCGTGGCGTCAGCCTAGCTCACAGCAACCTCAAACTCCTGGGCTCAAGCAATCCTACTGTCTCAGCCTCCCTAGTAGCTGGGACTACAGGCATGCGCCACCATGCCCGGCTAATTTTTTCTATATATATTTTTAGCCGTCCAATTAATTTCTTTCTATTTTTGGTAGAGACGGGGTCTCGCTCTTGCTCAGGCTGGTCTCGAACTCCTGAGGTCAGAACGATCTGCCCACCTTGGCCTCCCAGAGTGCTAGGATTACAGACGTGAGCCACTAAATTTATTTATTAATTCTAGGAGTCTTTTGGTGAAGTCTTTGGGGTTCTTTAGAAACAAGATCTTATTATTAGCAAACAGGGATAATTTGACCTCCTCTTTCCCAATTTAGATGCCCTTGTTATCTTTTTCTTGCCTAATTACTCTGGTTAGGACTCCCAATCCTATGTTGAATAGAAGTGGTGACAGCAAGCACCCTTGTCTTCTTCCAGTTCTTAAGGGGAATGCTTCAACTCTTCCCCATTCAGTATGATGTTGGTGAGTGGGTTTGCCATACATGGCTTTTATAATTTTAAGGTATGTTCCTTCTGTGCCTAGTTTGTTGAGGGCTTTTGTCATGAAAGGGTGCTGGATTTTATCATATGCTTTTTCTGCATCTATTTAGATGATCATGTGGTCTTTGTTTTTGTTTCTGTTTAGGTGGTGAATCATGTTTATTGATTTGCATATGTTGAACCATGCTTGCATCCTTGGGATGAAATACGCATGATCAGGTGAATTATCCTTTTGATGTTGTCACATTCAGCTTGCTAGTATTTTAGTGAGGATCTTTGCATATGTATTTATAAGGGGTATTTGTCTATAGTTTTCTCTTTTTTTTTTTTGTTTCCTTTCCTGGCTTTGGTATGAAGATGATACTGGCTTTATAGAATAAATCAGGGAGGATCCCTTCCTTCTCAATGTGATGGAATACTTTCTGTAGGATAGCTACTGGCTCTTCTTTGTAGGTCTGGTAGAATTTAGTCGTGAATCCATCCTGCCTGGGGATTTTTTAGGGGGGAGATTTTTTATTACTGCTTCAATCTCCCTGCTTATCATTGGTCTGTTCAGGATTTCTATTTCTTCTGATTCAGGCTTGGGAGGGTGTGTGTTTCCAGGAATTTATCCATTTCCTCTAGGTTTTCTAGTTTGTTTGCATAGAGGTTTTTGTAGTATTTATGGATGATATTTTGTATTTCCACAGTATCAGTTGTAATGTCTCCTTTTGCATTTCTGATTGAGCTTATTTTTTTCATCAATCTTTTGTATTTTTTTTTTTTTTTTGGTCTCCATTTAGTTCTGCTTTGAACTTTTTTTTTCCTTCTGCTGGCTTTGGTTTTAGTATGTTCTTTTTCTATTTTCTTGAGATATGACATTAAGCTGTTAATTTGTGATGTTTCTGTCTTTTTGATGAAGGCATTTAAGGCTATGAATTTTCCTCTTAGGACTATTTTTGCTGTATCCCATAGATTTCAGGAGTTTGTGTCCTGTTTATCATTCAGCTCAAGGAATCTTTCAATTTCTGAGGCTCAGGACATAAGCATAAAGCTGTTTGGCTGGCCTGGGGATGTGTCTGCCTGGGTGGTCCATGGAGCTGTTTTTTATGCCCTGATTGTGGGATTGGGGCTCTTTGGGCTGGCCAGGGAGGTGTCTTTGAGCAAGGAGGGCACTGTGGGGCTGTTTCTCAGGTCCTGAGTGTGGGCTTTAGCCACTCTGCCAGCCTGGGGCCATATCAGCTGCTCTGTGGTTCAGGGACCTCTCCCATTCAGGGGAGGGCACACAGTGGTCTGGCCAGCTCCAGGGTGGGTTTGCCCTGGGTGATATTGCTAGACTATTCCTCCAGCTGTAAGTACAGGTGGCAAGGGTTGGTTTCACCGCTCTGCAGTACCAGAGTCACAGCTGATCCTGGGCCCAGACTCCATGCAGCTAGGGTCCTGGCCTTTAGTCATCCATGTGGGCTTGGCTTGATGCAGATGGAGCCCAGCACTGGGGAGGTACAATGGATACTGGCCCCCAGGGCAGGGTGCACTCCAGAGGTGGTTCTGCTCTCAAGATGGCACTGTGCTGTAGCAGCTTGACTCACAGGGGATGGTTAGGGAAGGGGAATACACACCTTGCACTCCTAATTTGAAGCAATGCAGCTGCTTTACTTCAAATTAGGAGCAAATTAGAGTTCCTCTCTAAACCAGGCTCTAGGCTTTTGAGGACTATGGGATTCTCCTGTGTTAAGGACTTTATAGGTATTTGCAGTAGCAGTGGGAGCTGGTGGGGTTCTTCTGCTTACCTTTTCCCCACAAGGAGAAGTCTCTTCTCACTCCAGGCCTATCCAATCATGGTGGGGGAGATGGAGCTGCAAAGGTCAGTGCCTCCATGCTGCCCTCCTTGGCTTCCAATCATTGCAGGTTCCTCTGCACTCCAGCACTCCCCCTTATATGCTCCACTCAAATCTCACTCTTTATTCATTGCCTCGATCATTTCTTGTGTGTGGGTGGGTGAGCACCAGGATTCTCTAGTCAGTCATCTTGCTGATAACACTCTATCTCTCCCATTTTATGACTGGAGAGATTGAGGCAGAGAGGCAGTACCTATGCACAATAAGCCATGGAGCCCCAGAAGAAAAGAGATCCCAGATTAAGGGCATTTCTAGGAAGGGAATATGGAGGGTTGGTGGTGGACGGGATCTGGGGTGGGGAGAAGAACATGGCAAAAGAAGTGGGAAAATGCATACATTTTTTACAATTTTGCCATGGATTAGCCTTGGCTGGTTCTTTCATTTGGGACTGTGGGTTAACTAAGAGAAAAGAGCTGCATTTAAATGTCAGTACTGTTGTGAACTAATTATGTGGACCCTGGAAATTCAGAGTACTCCCCTGAGTCTCAATTTCTTTTTCTGTAAAATGGAAAAGATGGCACATCCCTTGTGGGTTGTCATAAAGATCAAATGCAACAGTGAATTTCCAAGTGCTCTGTAAATAAAAAGGTTATGTATTTTCAGGTTTTATTATGCAGGCTATCATATGACATTTTCTCTTAGTTATCACATAAGTTTTTGTCTTACATTTTGCAGTGTATTCTGTTTACTATCCTCTGGATTCTTTCATTTGTCACACAGAAAGTATTAGTCAGACTCAGCTGTGATCCAGGGACCTGTGATTTGTGGTTTCAAGCTATTTCTCTTATATCAAATGTCTTTTCCTACAATTCCGTCACTTTCAGAAAATGAAATGAAAACACAAAGCAATCGTCTCCACCTGGATTTTGACACTTCTCCAATGTTCCTATCTCCTTTAGTGAAAATGAGTTTTCTGAATCCTGAACCCAGATTTCCCTTGGGACTCATGGGGCTGCTCACACTAAGTGGTACTTGTGGGCCTGGAGATAATAAGCAGAGCCCATTGGTCCTGGCTCAGGGCCAGGACCAGGACATGTGGAGGACATTTGTCTTTAGCTCCTTCAAGCTCTCTTTCTGTGTCCTCCCCTGACCCCCTACAGTATTCTTGTTGTAACTATCACTCAATCCTTGAATATTATCACCCTCAGAGAGGCTAGGATCACTTATATCTTTAATAAATACCTGAGCTGCATTTTCAGTATCTAGGGCGATGTTTCCCAAAGTGAATTCTACAGAGCATACCTCTGTGATATGTTTCTTGGTACAAAGGTTTTAGGGTCAAATGCATTTGGCAGACTCTGCTTAGGTTGCTCTTTTGAATATTTTATAGAACCTTAATATATAGCTTATTACAGGCTCTGAAAATTCCTGCTTTTTATTCGTTGGCCCATTTTTTCTTAAAATGTTTTTTTTCCAGCCTTGTTTTTACTTTTTTCTCTTTCTGGGACTCTTAGTACACATGTGATGTTGTGCCATATGTTCCTATATGCACTGCCCCAACCCCAATCTTTTTTTCTCTGCTCCTCAGATTGGAGAATTTCTGTTGACCCATTGTCAGGTTCATCAAATCTTTCTTTTGCATTTTCAATCTGGTGTTAAGTCCATTCAACTACTTTATCTCAGTTTCCAATTCTAGAATTTCCATTTGATCCTCTAATACAGTTTTCTTTCTTTTTCTTTTTAAATTTTTTGCTGTGTTTCCCTGTCTGTTCATTCACTTCCTTTAATTCAGTGAGTGTATTTATATTAGTGGCTTTAAAGTTTTAATCTGCTAAATAATAAATCTGTGCTAGTTCAAGTTTGGTTTTCAGTCGACTTTTTTTCCTCTACTAAAGGTCATATTTGTATATTTTCTGTTTCCTTGAATGTCTAGTACTTTTTTTTTTCATGTACCCGTCCCCTCCTCCCCTCCCACCTCCCCTCCCCCCTGCCCAATATCCAATAGATGTTATTCTTATATGTACACTTATGTGTTGATCAGTTAATACCAATTTGATGGTGAGTACACGTGGTGCTTGTTTTTCCATTCTTGGGATACTTCACTTAGTAGAATG
>RJWJ010034687.1:0-17100 GCA_004363605.1 Indri indri | reverse complement strand
AAAAAAAAAAAAAAAAAAAAAAGAAATGGGAACCCAGGAACCCAGAATGTCTCAAACCTATCATTTAGTTCTTTAGAAAGTATGCTTTGAAGTGTGATAATCAGTGAGAGTAATGACTTCCATTTGTGTGGCTTGTCAGCCCCAAACACTGTTCCTCTGAACAAAAGGACTCCTAAGAGGTAAATAGCTGCACAGTGGGGAGCTCTACAGTCAATTAAGTTTGCCAAGTACAGCGTGAAACAAAGTTAGGTTTCTTTTTGCAGGACTTCTCAGAGCCTTCAGTGTGCTGAGCATCAGCAGAGACCAGACAGGTGACGGGCTGCCCAGTGGGCACTGAGGGGAAAAACTCCAGGCTGAAGGCACAGCTGGTGCGAGGCCCTGAGTCAGGAGCATGGCCAGCGCAATCCAGGCAGGAGGGAGGGCGAAGGCAGGAGCAGGAGCCGTAGGTGCCTGGCCAGGACGGTGGGGGGTTCAGATTGCAGGGAAGAGGCGCTTTGTCTGCAGGGTCTGCTGGAGCCTCCGGCCAGGAACACTGAAGTGGGAGGGAAGCTAGAAAGCCCGCACACGGCACTGCATGTGCCTGCCCAGGTGTAAAGTGATGGCCCAGAGGCGTGAAGCTGTGCAGTCCACAACCTGCACACCCAGCCACGCCAGCCCTGACTCCAGATGGAGACACTGCTCATGTGTCCTCCCCAAACCTCTGCAGCCGCTTATGACACAGCACCCCTCAGGTGCCGGTTATGGAGAAAGGAAACTGTAACTGCCTCCAGCCCCACCTCGAAGGGGCCAGGCGCCCAGACAGCCACAGCATAAAGGCTGTGAGGGGCCAGGTGCTGAGTGGTTTTCTAAATGTCAGAGCTTGCCTGCCTCATGTTCCTGGTCTCCAGGCATCTTAGCAACTGCTTGAATTGTGCCCTGGCGTCGAGCCTGCCCTCGGGGTGGGGCAGTCTCTGTGGACACTAACAAGGGCCTTTTCTCTGCAGGCTGGCGACAGCCTCGCTGGGCTGCTGTGCGGCCTGGGAAGGCCCCGGCACGCGTTGTTCCTCCCGGCTGCGCTGAGTGGAGGCGGCCAATGGGCGAGGCAGGCGGGAGTGGAGGGGCCAGGGCAGGCCGGAGCGACTGGGAGCGTTTGTCCCGCTGCAGGGCCCCAGGCCAGAGCCCCGGCCTTCCTGGCACCCCAGCTCTCCTCAGGCACCTGATCTTTTGCCGGCGTTCGGCGTGGTGTGCAGGCTTCCCTCGGGCCAGGGGGAAAGCGGCTTTCCCAGCCTGCGGCCGCGAGCCAGGCAAGGCTGGCCAGGCACAAGGGGGCTGCGAGTGGCTGCACCTGGCGGGGTTTCGAAGGGTAACAGGAAACCTGACAGGCCGGCACTTGCTCTTTCAGGAGACCGCACTTGGTTGTTCCCAAGACGCCGGGGTCGTGTGGACAGGGTTTGGAGCTGCGGCGGTCACGGCCCCCGGAACTGTGAGCCCTCCTGGGCCTTGGCGCACGCCAGGGCCCGCGCACAGCACCTGCACCCAGTCGGCGCCCAGTAAACACCGGTGCGTGAAGGCACCAGTTCCACCGGGGCCAGACTGTGAGCTCCCCGGGGCGGGGCGTCACGGGGACAGGCGCCCGTGGGCTACTTCCTCCAGATTCGCTCCAGGTCTCTGAATTAATTTTCCTAGTTTATGAGTAAGTTAGAGTTTATGCGATGTGCGGCAACAATCCATGTCAGCTGTTTTGGCTTAGTTTAGTGGGTGGAATCGAGACTTGCCTCTAACTGAACACGCGTACTCAACGTGTACCTTCTGCGGGCACGGGGAGGCGCGTGCCAACACGAGCGGGCGGGCGAGCTGGGGGCTGGAGCCTAGCTGCATGCGACCCTGCGTGCTGAGGACAGAGGCGGAACCGCGGGACACCGGCAGAGGAGATGCTGCGGGACCCATCGGCCCCCACCAGCCAGAGGCGCAGAACCAGCAGCCACAGACACGCCAGGCCCGTGAGGCCTCGGGAACACGAGTCCCTGCGGACCCCACACAGGGACCCTGCTGTGCGGGTCCAAGGGGCGCACCTGGATCTCACCCGACCTGTCCAGGCTGCGCCGACCTCGGCCCTCTCCCTTTCCTCTCGTCCCTGCTCCCGTCTCGCCAAAGCCCTCGTGGCAGGACAGAGGACACCAGGGGCGTGGACACTGCTGACCTGCTCCGTGTCTTCCCTTCCTCCGTCCCGCCGCCTTGACGTGCAGGGTGGGCAGCGTGGGGACTCCCTGCTGCCTGGAAATCCGTGACCGACCACAAGGCCCAGGGCCTGGCCGGGGAACACACACACACAGAACCGGAGTCAGAGTGGCCTGGCGCGCTCTGCCACAGTCAGGCAGAACAGGACAATGCCTCACATTCTGAATACAAATGACTCCCAAACCCGAGTTTTCCTCTTCCTCACCCCGTGTGTTTCTGTTTAACTGTCGGACCCACACATGCGCTGGGTGACGGGGCCCGCAGCACCGTGGATTCTCCTCTGACCCAGCCGACCGCCCCGCTCCGCCTGGCCTCCGGGCATCTCCGGGATGCGTGTGTATCCTTGGAAGACCCAGCGTGTGTGCGGGTCTGTTCACCACATGCACGGAGGTGGAGGTCTGTTTCTGCTTTTTTCTCTGGTCCAACCTGCTTTAAAATCTTGTTTGTAATTACCACTTTGCAATTCTGCTCTCGCTAAGATGCAGAAGGCCCTGAGAAAACTGCTTTTACCCTAATAAGGAGGAAAAGTGTCTAATCCACTGACTCTTCACTGTTCTTGAGCTCAGAGAGCAGCAAGGCCACTGAGCAGACTCAACTCCAAAGAGGGACAAGCTCCCACGGAGGGAGGGGACGCAAACCGGTTCCCTCTGGCAGCTCACAGGAGGAAGAGGCAGCTGCCCGAGAGCAGGGGAAGGAACAGCCTGGACGTTGAATTCTTACCGCTGAGTGTGGCAGTCCAGAGTGAGCAGGGCTGGGAACACAAGGGACAGAAAACCTAAGTCCCACCCTAACTCAGGCACTGTCCTGCCCAAGCCCCTGCCCAGAGACAGGCGGAGTTTGGCGGCGGAGGCAGGAGCGGGCACGAGCCTGGGCCCGGGCTGCAGGAGCCGGCGGCAGCAGCCGTGCTGAGGGGCGGGGCAGGCACTGCACGCCGGCAGGACCGCAGGGACCCACCGGCACCCACGCCAAGTACAGGTGGCCGCAGCCACAGCCGGAAGGACCAAAAGCCTGTAGCGTAAGGAAAGCAGCCCCATACCTGAAGCCAGCTCATCTGGGAACGAGCCCGGGATGTCAGAAAGGTGTGTCCTTTTCAGGCATGAGGACTACTTACCTCGGTCTCTGCTGCTCTACAGAAGAAATAACCAGCATTCAGTACCAAATTATGAGAGACAACAAAGAAAAAGCCACCCACTGCCTAGAAATAAAGCTGTCAGCAGAACCAGACCGAGAATGACCCCAGGCCCTGCATTCCCGGTGGCCACCTGCGGCAGTCACCTACGGTGACGGTGACGCACCCACCGCACGGACTTCACACTCTCCCCGCCCCCTGCCGTGGGTTCCTGTGCTGCTTCTGTCACTCCCTGCCACTGCAGGCAAGGATGCAGTGAGCACCGCGTGCAGTCCTCACGTACACCGGGACGGAGATTTGAGGACCCCAGAGCACAGGGTTCTGCTGTGCTGCACAGACTCGCGCTGCACAGTGATGGTGCTTCAGTCAGCGGTGGACCGCGTGTGCCATGGCGGTCCCATGAGATTATAATGCAGCTGGAAAACCTATCCCCTAGTACTGTCGTAGCTGCAGTAACTGTCACTGAGGGGTCCATGGTGCTGCCAGTTGTACGCGCAGAAGTGCGAATCCCAGGCTTGCACACTCACTCACACTCACCCACAGCAACGTACAGTCCTGCAGCTCTACTGTGGCAAGTGCCCTGCACCTGTGTACCATTTTTTGTGTCTTTTGTGTTGTATTTTTACAGCACCTTTTCTGTGTTTAGATAAATAGCTTCCATTGTGTCACAACCGCTAGTGTTCAGTCCAGATGGCCTAGGTGTGTGGCAGGTGGTCCCACCTGGTTTGTGTGAGTATGCTCTAGGATGTTCGCACAACGACGAAATCACCCAGTGACGCGTTTCTCAGAATGTCATTAAGTGACGCCCGACTGTACCGAACTTCACTGAGATGTGCTCCAAACGGCTGTCCCGCAGATGCTCCTGACAAGGGGCACACAAGTCCCGTTTCTACGGATACTCAAAATCAGCTAATTTTTGCCCATAGACGACGTGGCTGTCACTTCCTGATGACGGTGAGGCTGAGCACTTCGTGTGCTTCTTGGCCATTTGGTTGTTCCTTTCAGTGAACCACTAATACCTGGTCAGTTTCCTACTGACTTCCAGTCACTTGTTGCTTTGCTGGAATCCCCCTCAATCCTAAATCTTGACTCCTGGTCAGCTTTACGCATTAAAAAAGAAAGAGGAAAGTGCTTTTCTCAGGTTGTCTGTCACCTGTTAACAGCCTATGGTGTCTTCCACTGCACAGAAAAACTCTTCATTTTGATGTGGCCAAATCCACCAATGTTTTGTCCCAGGATTTATGCACTTGGGGTCTTAAAAGAAGGCCTTCCTCCCCAGGGTGACAGACCGCGAGATGATCTCCTGCTGGCCTCGAGGCCATGCCCTGTGCACCCACAGTGGGCCCTGCCCGGGCCCTGCTCTCAGCAGCCGCCCACGCTGCAGCCGGCGGCTCCCAGAGCTGCTCCCCGGGGCCGTGTTTCCTCCGACCCCCTCCTACTCTCCTCCGTGGTTCCGAAAACTCAGGTCTACGCTAACACACACGAAACCATAAACATGGAAGAAAACTGAGTTAATATAAAGCAAAATAGTTAAAATACACCTGATTTTTCTATAAGCTGTTTTCTAAAAATGTCTAAGCAACCAAAGCCACCAAAATCATCAAAATGTTCCTTTTCAAACATGCTGGAATAAAAGAATTCCTGACATATTAAAGCCATTATTGGTTTTTACAGGGCGAAGTCTTGGGTTCCTTCAAATAATGAGATAAAGAATGAAAGCATCTGTGCAAGATAACCCCCTCTAAGTACCAGCTGCATATACGACAGCACGGACTCGCCCTTTATAGCTGGAGAGGCTGCACCGGGAAGGGAGAACGTCCTGCAGCCGCCCCTGCAGAGGCCACACCTGGGCCATGGGACGAAGACGGAGCATTTGGGGGATGTGGGCGCTGCCTCCTGGACCAGCATTCACTGTTTTCAGTTACATGGGCTCTATGGTCTTTTATATTTTAGTTAAAAAAGATTATGTTCTTCTCAAAGTGCTTGCGAAAAAAAAAAAGAAAGTAGTATGAAGATCCTAGGTTTTAGTGAAGGTAAAAAGATCTAATTGTACAAGGGCAAAAATAATTTGTACTAAGAATTTCTTCTTCGAGTATATGGAAGGGCATGTGAGCTAAACACAATATGTATTATTTATGGCATTTGCATAATTCAACAAAATGTGAAACACTAAATATTTAATCCAAATATATTTCTTATTTTCAGGATTTGCTAGACCATTATTCATTTCCTCACCTCTTTCTAGATAGAATCTTATTAGTTACAACCATGATTTTAGAGCTGGAATAAACCTTATAAGCCAAATTCCTCCTTTCCACAAACGAAGGTTTGCAGCCTGGAGAGGTCAGGGCTGGCTCGAGGTCCTTGTGGATGACATTCGTGTCCGCCCTTCACCTCTGACCTAAAGAGTCGGAGAAACAAGACAGAGCCTTCATTTTCTGAAAATCAATCAAAATATTTCTTCACACAATGTACCCTTAGCTGTCACTCCTAATCAGCAACAGGATTCACAATTTTAGATGCACTTTTTAAAAATACTTGAGTCTGCTGACGTACGTTAGCCTCTAAGCAGAAACAGTTGCTGGGAGTGACAGCACACTGGACACCAGAGGGTAAACGCCCTCTGCTGTGACCTGGCGCACCTCTTGGCCACGACCAGGACTGCCCCGTCAGGAGAGTCGACCCTGCGAACAAACCGTGCGAGGTAGTATGTCACCGTGCTGATGAATCGCTTTCTTCCCATTACTGTCAGAATGATTAGATTTATGGAAAACTACGATGAAAGAACAAAGAAACCTATTTCCATTTTTTTTCCTGGAAAACCAATGATGTAAGCAATTTAAGAAGATTCTCAAAAATGCAAATGGGTCTGACTATTCCAGTGCAGTGTGATCCTTCCCCATTTTTTAAATGTGCGGGGGTCACCCTGCATGTCACCACAAGACATGCAAACAATCTGAAGGTTTTACTTAAAGCAGAAAAGCAGCTTTGGGTGACACGAGCTTTATAAAATAAGACATCCATAAAGCATGTTTCTATTTTTAATTTTTTTGCTTTGATAAATCAATTGCTTCACAAAAATCCTTTTTAAAGACAACAATCCAAGAAAACATATTGTTACAGTATTCACATTTTAAAGATTGTCAGTTTCAAAGACCAAAAATAAGTAGAACAAAGGAAGATTGCTAAGTTATTTCTGTCACTAACTGCCAGAGATGGGCCTTCATGACGGGGTAGACACCTGCTGGGTGCGCTGCATTTGTCTGAAAGAAGAAAGTGCTCCCTCGCTTCCTCGCACAGGTAGGAAACGAGCGTTCAACGGGTCACACGGAGAAGATTCCCGGAATCCTTTCTTGTCAGGGTTTTCTCTGCACACTGGATAAAGACTTCAACTTACTTTATTATCTGGAATTGAAACATGGAAAACAGCTAGTCCATCATCCAGAGCCTGCTGGGGCACGGCTCCACCAGCCTAACTATCTGCTCCACAGCTGGACAGGAGCAATGACAACAACATGCTTAATTTGGGTCTCAAAACACATTCAAAAGGATCCTTCGTAAGGAAGAATTTAACAAGAACCAAGTTGGGATAGAACCCGATGATTCGAAATGAAATCTTACGGGGGACCTCCTTTCATGGATTCTCTCTGCTGTCCGAAGGCGCCTGTAAGGTGCAAACTGACACAGACACGCCAGGCAGTTGTTTCATAAACTGAAATGGCTTGCCGTGTAAAAGTTATTTAAAAGCATCTTAGTTATTTATGGAGAGAGGTTAAAGGGTGCACAAGCACACTCTCTCTAAATCTATCCTATTCATCTGAATTTAGTAAGAATGAACTTAGGGCTTAAGAAATGGGTTTCGGCTGGAGAGAATCACACCACGCCATTCAGCACGGATGTTCTACTCTCTGGCCAGAGCTCCCCAACACCACCCAGGTCTCCAGACAGACGGTGTCTCACCATGTCGCCCGGGCTGGAGTGCAGTGGCAGCTCACAGGTGCAACCACAGCTCACTGCAGCCTTGAACTCCAGGGCTCAAGCAATCTTCCCGCCTTAGCCTACCAAGTCGTCGGGACCACAGCAGGCAGCATCCTGAATACCATCTGCTGCTCCAGCAAACATGATTTCTCGTGGGGGAAGAAACAGTGACCGATCCACAAGTCCACGTTCTGTGAATGTCTCCACTAATCTACACCGCAGAGAGCAGCCAAAGAGACGGGGTAAGGGAGGGGAGACGAGGGACGAGGGAGGAGGGAGCAAGGCTGGCTGGCTTTCCCATGTGCTCATTTTAAGTCCAACAAAGCTGGGACTTAAGTTAAAATGATGGTTTAGACTTGTGTAGACCTGATTTAAAATATTAAAAACTGTTTATAAAGAAGGAATGCAATGGCTGCTTAAAAATGTTCTTCTCTCCCCAAAAGAGTTAATAATCAAGTTTTTCCTTTAATTATAGCTCCTGAAATATTTTTAAAGAAATTTCTGTGTATTGCTCACTGCAAAGTTACCTAGGAAGTATTCCCTTATGATTAATTAACATATTTTTGGGGAAAAATCAGTTACAGAAAAGAATTTGCACTGGCTGAAAATGTCTTTCAACACAACCTTGGTTTACAACCAATCACTATTGTTGAATCTCAGAACTGATGACTTTCCCAACCCTGTGACTGTCCTTTACAAAGGGGACCTCAGCATCCCATTTGAGATGGTATGAAGGGATTCTGTTTGAAACAAGGTGCCGCTTTCTGCCTGAGAAATCCCCACTCCTAAGTAAACAAATCAAAACCAAAGAAAACAAAACACAGCCGACTCTCAATTCATCTTGTTACCAGAAAACAGAAGTCCTAAAAATCATTCCAAATCTTGTGCCAGGAACTGGAAGTGCAAAAATTATTCCAAATCTCATGTGATCAGTGAGAAGGGAAGGCTCTGGAAATTCTGAAACCACGTACAAAAAAATAATGACGCCAGGAGACCAGCTGGCCATGTGTGTGAACCGACCAGCTGGGAGTCCGCCATCACGCCACCGTCAGAGTTCATCGCTGCAACTTCAACCGTGTCTGCTAACTATGGAACAAAGTTTGAATGTTTGCTATTTACCCTAGCTCTGAGCCAGTGGGGTAGAGCACATCTTATATTAGTTTATGATAAACATTCTATGCATATTTCAAATTAAAAAATCCTAAAACGAAACACAGCTACCATGGTAAAACAATCACGTAACTGTAGTCGAATTTAGATTAGACTGCAATATGTATGGGGAGCGCTCTTAACTCATTACCAGCTACCATTCCATCTCACTTACCTGAAGACCTATTTAGCAGTTACTGTTAGATACATGTTCAGATCAAGTGTAAAATGCAATCTGAGCGTTACATATAAACAAAGATTTGAAGATACCAAAATTTCATTCACTAGTTGTTTTATGGTAGCAAATGTCAATCAGTACCCTGCGAGAACAGAGACCATGGAATGGTGGCTGACTTTGGGCAGGGTCATTAAATTTGGTCAATTCAGAACATTCCAGATTGAAATAGCAAGCATGTATTGTTTCTTCTCTAGAAATTTTATCCTCAATATAGTCATAATCCAATTCATAATGAATTTATAAAAATAGCTTTTTATCCAATAATTCCAGCAAGGTAAAAATAGGAGTTTCTTTTTATATATAGCAAATGAAACAGGCTCACTGAGCATGAGAACTGGACTGGTTTAAACCGCCATCTACTCGCCACGAAATCACACTCAGTCTACGCGGGGAGTCGTTGCCACCTCACGCTGGCAGTTTCAGGTGCAGAAGCTTCTTTCAAATCCACGGGCTACATAACTAACCAGCCCACTGAGATCTGCTGTGAACCACAGAACTAAATTAAAACTGCATAATTTTTTAGAAAATGGCAGCACTATTCCTTACTCTAACCAGGGGAGGGGTATGTCATTTGTCACATTTCTAGAGTTAAACCTTCAAAGAATTTCTTTAAAAACACACACACACACATACACACACACACTTGAAAGAAGTCGCTGCACCGGCAAAGACGCGCTGTAAGCTTACTATGAAATACAAAAGTGCACTCTTCTATATCTACATATAAAACATATTAGAAATAAAACTGTGTAAAATGTTTGCTGTGCAAACTATAAAAAGTCAGGTGAGTCCGCGCCTCTGTCCTACTGCAGGGAGTCGCTGTTCTCCAGGACGAGCCCGCTGATGTGGGCGGGGGCCAGCGCAGCCCCGTCGTCTTCCGTGCTGTCCACAGACTCGTCCTCGCTCTGCCCCGCCATCATGACCTGCTGCACCGCCAGGGTGGCCCCGTCCGAGGACAGAGACTGGAGGCTGTCCACGTTCATGTTCACGGGTGTGGTAATGGTTACAACAGCTCCTGCGATGGGACACGAGTTTGTCACAATTTAAATTAGCACTTACAGAGAAAAACATCAGTACTTTATTACTCGATTGGGCACCGTTTGCTTGTTTGACCTAAAATGGAAACACCTCTGTATGTTCATGGAACATTTGACAGGGATTTAAGAAAGCGTTTCTGGAATCGGCCTCAAACCGTGCTCAGCTAATATGGTCTTGGCCTAAGGATGCGTCAGCGGAGCTCAGGACTGTGCAGAACGCGGGTCGCGGGGCAGAGAGGGCTGCAGGGAGAAGAAAAGAAGCCCAATCACCGGAGAAGGATGCACAAGAGGAATATAAACGGGGAAACAAACAGGGTAATAGAGTGAGATCAGTTTGAAAGAAAAAAGAAAAAAAAAGCAAACCTTGTAACATGCTGATCCCCGTTGTAGAGCCCAGTAGCAAAGGATGGGAACGGCCCAACAGCCACCAGTGGGACCCAGATTAGAGACACGGAACCAGGTGCTGTGCTGCTGTTAACACAACACAGCGGGGCCGACAGGCCAGTTCGTAAAGACCTCCAAGACGCATCAGTGAGCGACGGAAGCAGGCGGAGGCAGCGTGACATGCCAGCATTGGGCTGAGGGTTTAGGGGGCACAGTCACTCATCCCCATCGTCTACGCACTGGAGCACGTGCAGGGCGCTGGTGACAGTGTTGCTTTGGAGACGATCAGACGCCAGGAGAAAGAGAGAGAGTGATACCTTTCTAACTGGTTCTTGGATTAACAGAGAAAAAGACGTGAATATAAATTCTTTAAATATGACACAAGACTACTACCCACCAAAACCTAAATGAAGAAAGCAAAGCAGCACTTGGGAAAACTTCGCTTTAAATGCGTAAGACACAACTCGAGAGGTCAAATGGAAACAACGTAGGTGCGATTACAACCCCACCCAGCTGCAGGACCAGCACCCCCACGGCAAGTCCCCCATGCATTCAGCAGAGAACCATCAGCACAGGTGTGCAAGGAGACCACCTGAGACTGGGGAGGAACCATCTGGAAAGATGACGAGCATGGTGTGCAGTGCTCACAGAGCTGGCCTGGGAAACTTATCATCCCAGGCTCAAGAACTCAAGAAGGCCTGGCCTCACGTGTGGGCCACCAGACACATCCCCAAACACTGCTCCCAAGTGACCTAACTGTACCCCAGAGCAAAGCTCAGGAAGACTAACAGGAATACAAACACAGCCAGCACTCAGCAAGGCACATTCACAGTGACTAGCATCCGCTTGGGTTGACGGGCGTGCAAACAGGCGGGAAAACGCACGAGGAAGAGAAAATCCGCCAGCTGGGAAGCTGGTCCAGGACTGACGGAGATGCTGGAATTAGCAGAGAAGGACACTGAAACAGTTGCTGAACTGTACTCTATTTTCAAAGCCTAAGTAGATTCATGAACGATATAAAAGACTCAAATAGAACCTCTGGAGAGAGGAAAATGACAATGTCTAAGATGAAAACTGCACTGGATAGGATTAACTCAAGATTAAACAGTACAGAATAAAAGACGAGTGAAGCAGAATGGAGAGTAACAGAAACCGTCCACAAGGAAACACAAAACCTAATAAACTGAAAAGAGCATGAGTAACGTGCAACTTTAACCACCTACTACGTAGGCAACTCAAGTTCCTGAAAGGAGCGGGGGTCGGAAAGCACAGTTGGTAAAACCATGGCCCCAAAGTCCCCTAACTCAGTAACGGTACATTGCTGCATGAAGAAAAGCAGGAAGCAGAATGAGATGCCACCACCATTTACAACCTTAAAAACAATCCAAAACGTGAAGAACTCCTACAGAGAGCCAGGTGCTCGTGAAACACATCAGACTGGCTTCCTGTGAGGGGAGGAGGGACGGGTCCCAGGGAGTAAACAGCAGCAAGAGCAGGGCAGGGGCGAAGAAGGGTAAGCGGTCACGTGGGAAGGACGGGGCCACCTCCCATCCCCTGCACCCGGAGTCGGAGGAAACCAAACAGCAAAACGTAGCAGCAAAGGACGGGACATGCTGTCGGAGACTGTCTTTGACACGGAATGAATGATTTCAGATCTGTGCCGTGTGGTAAATTCTCTCCTACTGGCGGGTGCTCCTGACTCCTACCGGGAGCTCCCTGTAACACGCTCCGGCATGACGTTCCTCATTTTAGATGCAGAGAGAGAAGCGAGTGTGTTTTGGTTCACGGCATTTTCTAAAGCCCGCAGCTGACAACGCCCAATCCCGGCTCCTGCATTTCCGCCCCGCCACCTGCCGGGACCGACCCAGGCCGCCGCCCGTACCTTCCGTCATGGCGAGCTCGCTCGGCGGGGGCTGCGTGACTCCCGACGCGATGGAGTCGGGCCAGAACCTCTGAACCGGCCTGTTCTGAGCAGTTTTTTTCTTGGTTTTGGGGGTCTCTGAACAACTGGAATCCAACATGGGCTGAAGAATCCGTCTCCTGGCGTTGATGAACCTGCGAGCCGACAGGGAGCTGCCGTCAGGACGGCCTCGTGAGGACCCTGCGCAGGAGCGACGCTCTAACGAACACACGTCTCACATTTCCTCTTATACTCAATACTTAAGAGGAATCAAAGTTATTCTCAATTATCTAAATTATTACCTAAAAGTCCAGAAAAACAGGGCCTGCTATTTTAAAAATCATTCATTTAAATAAGGACCAACTCTGCGTCTCAGGAAACGTGAATGACTGCCAGCTCTAGTCTCGGGTCACCACAGAGCAGGGATCTGAGGCAGGAGCCGCACCTTTCCAAAGACTATTCCAACCCATGAGCCGTTTCCCAGATGCCCAAAGCCGTGGTCATTCAATGGTCCCACGCACATGGTTAGCAGTGCCAACGTCCTGGCAGTGATGAAATCCCCGATGGACTTTAGCTGCTCTGTGATACCAAGAACTCACACTGGCGATACGACCCCACGAAGAAAGAGACCAGCAGAAATTACAGACTGGCAAGGCAGGCCAGACATGGTTTCATGTCCAATGAATATGAAGGCAATCTTTAAAAACATTACAAGATTGTTTTCTTCAATCTCCATCTCTCTGAGGGCCCCAAGCTGTCGCCTTCAAATGTGAGAAAGGGTGGGGAGGGGTGCTGGTGCGAGGAGGAGACTTAAACCCCCAAACTGGCCCTTCCTCCTGCAGTCAGGGGCGTGGCGGCAGGTGCGACCTGGCCTCGCTCTCCTGCTGCGCTGCCATGCGCCTCTCCTTGGGGCCGCTTCGCTACAGAGTGCACGGCACCGCAAGGAAGAACAACGGCGGTCCCATAAAAGTGCTCATCAAACCAGAACCTGTCCAGATTCCTGCATATCCCTACCCTAACATAAAAACAGCCATCCCAACCAAGCTTAAGGACTCATCTCTGTCTTCTTTTTTCAGTAGAGTGAGTGACAAGGTGGTTCCCTCTCGCGAGAGTCACACACGCTACTCTATTAAAAGCTACACCTCTGTGGATAGCTGCGTAGTCCCGTTCGTGGTGTCACAGAAACAAAAGCATTGCTTTTAGACTCGGACTCTAGTTGGCTTTGTCACTGTGTGACAACTTCTCTTTTAATGCCCCCACCTACAAAACAACAGAGCTAGAACTGGATCCGCTCTAAGGTTGCTTAATTTTAAAATTATAAAGATTAAAAAATATCTAAAATTAGACAAGGATGCATTCTAGTTACTAACAAACGACAGTGACTTGCTGGCCCTGCAGTAGGAGCGTGACCAGGAAAGCAGACCCGGGAGTAAAAGATGCCAGCCCCCGCCTCGGAGGACAGCCCGCTGCCGCCGGTCCACGCTTGCTGCTTTAACTCTCTCACTCAAAGCTGCTGCTAGGCGGAGGCACAAGCTAACGACAGGTGTGTTCAATCTCACTACTCTAAGATGTAATCGTAAATATAAAAGGAAAGAAAGTCACAAAAAGTAAAAGCAGTTATAGGTATAAAAGATTTTAGAAATCTGGAATTTAAAAAGTAATGTTATTAAACTGTTATTAATTTTAGAAATTAAAAGTTGATACTAAACCTGGTTAAGAACTCTGTTAATGCAACGGAGTAGCATGTTAGGGAACACAAAGAAATCACGAATGAAGAACAAAAGGTGACTACAGCACCTGGATATCCACAGAGGCACCTGTGTGGCCAACATCCACCCCATTCCACCCAATGATCACTATTACGACTCAGCCAAAATGTGGCGTTTTGACATAGGACTACATGGAAAGAACCCTATACATACTCAGTATGCTACAAACATCACAGCAACTATATACTTGAACCTTTAAATTCTTGTTAACACTATTAAAAAGATTGAACAGGAAATAACTCAAGTAGGATGGTCTGTTATTGCTACCCAAATCTAAAATAACAGCCTGAATGCAAGATAATAAAAACATTTAATGCAATACCAAAATATACCTCCTGCATATATAATTGCATAAGGAAGATTTTGTTTATATTGGAACTTCAACAAGTTTACATTTTAGCCTAGCTAAAATAAAAAGATAATGTCTACAGGTGGCAGAATTTGTGTTTTTTTTTATGCATGCCAATGTAATTAAGCTGAAATTGCTTCCTATATCTGAACAATAAGTAAATAAAAATGAGATGACTAATGGCCACAATGGAGCCCACCCTAAACCCCAGCACCACTTAGCAACGGGTATTAAGTAATTTTGTAAGGAAAACACAGGGCCAGGGTCCAAGTGTCGCAGCAAGGTGTGGCGGCAGAACTGCAAGAGGAGGCTTTTATTAATAAATGCAAGTGTCCTCCTGGGTGCTCCTCTGCCAGCAACCCTCCCAGGCGCCCCGTGGCACAGGTTCAAAGGCAGGAGAGCAGCAGAGGGTCCAGCAGCGGTCAGGACTCCTGGCTCTCAGCCGCCCACCGACACGGCACAGGCTTGAATCAACCTGGGGCCCGGGCAGTAACATCACAAGGAGAGGTTTCAGTCAGGCGAGCAGGACACAGGAAGGAGTCCATAATCAGGTCGTGATAATTAAAACTCAGGTTGAGGCCGGGTGCGGTGGCTCATGCCTGTAATCATAGCACTCTGGGAAGCCGAGATGGAAGGATCATTTGAGCTCAGGAGTTCAAGACCAGCCTGAGCAAGAGCGAGACCCCATCTCTACTATAAATAGAAACAAATTAGCTGAACTACTAAAAATATATAGAAAAAAATTAGCCGGGCATGGTGGCGCATGCCTGTAGTCCCAGCTACTCGGGAGACTGAGGCAGGAGGATCACTTGAGCTCAGGAGTTTGAGGTTGCTGTGAGCTAGGCTGATGCCACAGCACTCTGGCCCAGGCAACAGAGTAAGACTCTGTCTCAAAAAAAAAAAAAAAAAACAAAAAAATACTCAGGTTGAAAGTGAGTGCTGGTTTGTTCTTAAGTACCCTGCCTCGCGTTCCGGCACTCCGCCAACAGAGCGCTGCCTGCTGAAAGAGCTCACATTCTCGGCACGCTGCACCACGTGTCAGTGCCGGGGTTCCCAGTGCCCCACCGTGCAACAGGCCGGTCTCGGAGAGCAGTGCGCCTTACCAGTTGTTGACTTGGAGCAGGGTCAGATTTGTTTGAGCAGCAATCTGTTTCTTCTCATCCTCTGTTGGGTAGGGGTGCTGAAAACAAAACGGAGAGTTACCATGACCCTTGATTTTTATGAAGGAAATCAAGATTATCCAGGCAAAATATAAGGATCAAATAATCATCACTAAAAACCTGTGAGAGCGACAGGCTCCTGGCCAAAACCTGCCTCTAGTCCTACAGAACTAGCCACCAAAGAACGTCCTGGTGCTGCAGCAGCTGGTCAGTGCACAAGCCAAGGCGTGACTGGCCACAGCATCTGAGGTTCAGAGATGACAATAACCACAGCCACAGACAGCACCAGGAGCAGCTGCCCAGCGATGATGGCTTCTCTGTACCAGGCACCATTCTGAACACTTCATACAATCTACAGATTTCGTATCAACCGTCCTGAGGCTTGATTTGTGAACCACAAACTGCATCCATTTAGAGTAGGTACCTGGATGAGTTCTGACCCGAGCAACACACAGCACATTCCCACTCCCCAGGTGCATTCTGTAGTAACTCACGGATTCCCCACGAGCACCTCCTGAGACGGTGACTGTCGTTACTACAGATGAGGAGACTGAGGCACTTTCCTCCACCCCACAGGTGAGGAAGCAGGTGGAGGCAGGAATGGCCAGGCACGCTGGGGGGACACTAGCATCGCTACCCCAAGAATAAATGGACACGGATGCCATCAGGGCTTTCCTGGGGCCAGGTCTCTGCTGGATTAACCTGTGCTGTCTGCAAAGCACTGCAGCCAGGGCTGGGAAAGGGAGTGTCTGTTGTATTACCCTTCTTTTACGCGGTGTGATTCAAACATTTCACTTAAAACAACAGAATTCAACCACAATTATAAGTAGCAAAATTCACAGACGTACCAAAGGAAAATGATTTCTATCTACAGCAATAAACCATTTCTCCAAGATTGATCACTGTCTACATGTGGAAAACAAGAAGACGTTTACTCTAAAACCTGAATACACCCCAAGTGCCTGATTTTGAACCAACCAGAACCCAACACAGCACCAACACAGCAAGAAGGTGGGAGTTCACCTTGGTTTGACTCTAGACGAACACCCAGGGTGATCTGGAGCCATCACTGCACGTGGCAGTGGGGAGGGAACAGCACTGGACTGGTCTCGGCGGCGACCTGCCTGTCTCAGACCAGTTCACAGTGCGATTCGGTTTGTGTCTATAGATGAGTGTGTGGCTCTGAGCTTGAAGTTATGGAAATATAAATACTGTTCTCGCCCTTTAAAAAGCTCATAAAATAGAAACAGTGCAGGAAACGTGAGCACACCAGCCAGAAAAACCCAAATGGTAGTAAGTGCTGCCCTGGCGTGTTTGGAAAACCACAGGGAGGACAGTACTGCAAAGAAGCGGGGGCGCATGGGACAGGAAAAGCGTCGTAGGAAAGAAGTGACATTTTAACTGAACCTTATGAACAGGGTTTATTGTTTTAGAAATTATTAAAATATTAAGGGAAACCTACAAGGAAAAAATATTTGCCCAATCCCAGCATTTCTCTGTGTTGTACTCTAGCCATTACATTCAGACACATTCACTGCTGTGATAATCACAATATGTTTAAAACTACGTACATTCTGCTCTTTCGCATGCTGTCATTCCCCTGAAGTGCCCTGCTGCTTACAGCCCTCGCTTATGCTGTTAGCTAGTTGTGTCATAGTCCACCAAGTTGGTATGTCCCAATTTATATACCAATTCATTTCCATATATATATATAAATTTTTTTTTTTTTTCTTTTGAGACAGAGTCTCGCTCTGTTGCCCGGGCTAGAGTGAGTGCCGTGGCGTCAGCCT
>RJWJ010034686.1:0-17116 GCA_004363605.1 Indri indri | reverse complement strand
AGCGTCCACCTCTGCCAGGCCATTCCCGGGGCAGGAGCCTCCAGCCCAGGCTCTTCCCAGGGTGAGGTTGGGGGTGTGGCTTCCTAAGGAAGGAGCATCCACTGGCCTGCACAGGAGGGGGAAGAGAGCCCTGTGCGTGTCTAATGAGCACCTACTGTGTGCCAGCACCTCCTCCGTCCTTGCTAGTAGACAGCATCCTCTCTCTTCCCCCACGCTTGCAGCTCAGGAAAGGCCTACCGCCCTGACGTGGGGGTCCCCAGCAGGGACGGAGCACCTAGACATGCCTGCTGGGCATGGGACACTTTGCTGCATGCGGCAGCCTGGGGACCGTGTCCACAGTCTCATCAACGTCCAGCTCTGAGGTCTGCTCCCTGAGAAGCAGTGCCCAGGGGCACCCTAGGGCTCCTGCAGGTGGTGGGTGTTTTCCAGAAAGCTGTGTCGTTGCCGCCCAGTGCAAGGGTCAACCAGATTTCACCTCACACTAAACCTGCCTCTGCTTCAGCTCAGGGTGGAGGAGTCAGGCAGAGCCTCAAGAAATTGCGCCTCCTCCCCTGTAACCCCTGGCCCTGGCCTGGGCGACACTTGGGTGGGCATGCTGAGGGAAGATTTTAGCCCCCCAACATATCTAGAAGGACATGCGGGGAATCCACCCTGAAGGACTTGAACTCTCCCCACTCACTGGACAGGCAGGTCACACCACGTGTGGAGCTGGAGCCTCCAAACCCAGCCAAACGCCCACAGTCATAAGCCCCTGAACCTTCCAGGGTTGCCTGTGGACGACGTAACCTCTGCCCTCTACCTGGAGCACAGGGTCCTGGCCGCCAGGGATGGGGCAGAGTGTGGGCGAGGCAGAGGAGGATGGGCTTGGGCTCAGCCTTGTACTCGGTGTGGCCCTTGGACCAGACTCCGTTTCCACGTCAGTAACACGGGGAGAGTCATGTCTAACGGTGGCACTGCGGAGGGTTGAAAGGGACACTGCAGTGGAGAACAGCGGCACGGTGCAGGTGCGGGGCGTGGCCCCACTCACAGGTACACAGCACACTGGCTGTGGTCACTGCTGCAGGACTGGTAGTGGAGGGGACTGGACAGCCAGGCCACACGGGCAGGCCTCCCGGGCAGCCTGTCCCTGCTGCTGGGGCTCCTGTTTCCCACTGGCTTTGGGTTTGGAAGGAGTGGCTGGGCCAGGACCCGGTGCCACACCTGCCTCTGGGATCGGGTGTCGCTCCCTCTGCCCAGGGCTGGATGACTTCGCTAGCTGGGTCCCCCTCCCACTGCTGCCTGCTCTCTAACCTGGAACCAAAGGAAACCACCGCTGCGGCCGCCGGGCCCTCTCCAGTCACCAGCCACGCTGCCGAAGGTGTTAAGTATGTTCCGTGTGCAATGCCAGTTTCCTGAGGCACCAGCTGGTGCGTCAGCCCAGATGGGAAGTCCTCTGTTGTGGGGGCTGCTGGGACCCTGCCAGGAGCTGGGTGGGAAGCAGCCTCCAGGCTGCACGGGCCCGGCGCATAGCAGGGGCTGACCTGGGAGACCTCCTGGTCCAGCCTCGGAGCTTCAACATGGGCAGACTGAGGCCCAGAGAGGCTGCCAGGAGTTCAGGGCCCGACTGTCCCGGCACTGCACCCCAGACTCGCTGGGGTCCCGACTCTGTGTCCTTGCTTCCCTGAGAGCCCACTCCAGCCCGAGCCCCATGGCCCGGGTGTCCCTGCCCCCCAGGCTGAGCCGGTAATTTCCAGCCATCTGAAAGTAATGAGGAAGCAGCTTACGGATGAAACGCCCTTTAATGTGAGGTGGTATCTTTCCATCAGTGCTCCTTCCTGTCAAAACATTTCGTGTCGCCTCCCTGGGCTGGGGGAGGCCGGGGAAGCTGCTTTCTCCAGCCTGAGTCTCACAGAGAGGACAAAGAACCTTCGAGGGCAGGGAGCCGCAGGCTCAGCCTTGGTCTCCCTTCTGTCTCTGCCCTGAGGGTCCAGCCTCCTGTGCAGCCGGGGCAGCTTCCTCAGACCAGAGCCCAACTGGACTCCGTCCAGCACCGCGGCTCCCTGTCGACGGGGCTGACGACCGGCTCTCCACTGTCTCAGGCCTCCAGACCCCTCTCAAGAGCTGCCTGGGAGGCGCGAGGGAAGTCCCAGGGTGCAGAGGTTAAGTGGTTCCACAGGCCCAACACATGCAGGGCCAGGGCTGGCAGTGGGGTCTTCTCCCCCTGTTCCCGCCCCCTCCCCACTGCAGCCATAGGGCCCAGCACACAGTAGGTGCTCAATAAATACTTGTTGGATGGGTAGGTGGCAGTCTCACTGCGGAGCCTTTATTTGTGGGTAATTAGGAGCCCTTTGAAGACACACACGAGTCCTGGCTCAGACAGGTAGGGCCACCTGGACCTCCTCAATTCTTGCAGGAACAAGGGATCAAAGCTGAGGAGTGTGGGCAAGGTGCTGGGGACACAGTGGAGTTGGACACGATCCCTGCCTTCCGGTGGGTCACCGTCCAGCTCATGGCCTCCCCTCTGAGTAGGTGGTGATGGTGCCTTGGACGAAGTGCCTAGGGCCCAGAGAGGGAGGGACCCGTCCTTCTGGCCAACTGGAGAAGGCTTCATGGAAGAGGTGACATTTGAACAGGCCTTGTAGGACAAATAGGAGTGGGTCAGATGGGGTGGGAACTCTTGGCAGAGAGAACAGCAGTGTGGCAGCATCTGCGTCTTCTGGGAGCAGAGAGAAGTGCTCTGTGGCTGGAGGTTGGGAGTTGGGGTGGGGCGGGAGGAAAGTAAGCTAAAGAGATGCATTGAGATGCAATCTGCCAGGCCAAGGGCTCCGAACCTGATCTTGGGGGCAGTGGGGAGCCATGGAGGGTTTTGCACAGAGGGCGTCTGTAGCCCTTCATCTCTGACTCTGCAGCACCCAGCCCAGCTGGTGAATTGTGCCGAGGCCAGATCCAAGTTTATGCCCGGAATTCTGAGCATCCTTGTCTGGGGCACACCCCTAGCTCTCCTCTCCATGTCCTTCGAGTTTCAGCTTCTGCAAGTCCCAACACATCAAGAGACATATTGTTTTTAGTTGTGTTTGTACAGGTCTCCACTTAGTCTGGGAAAGAAAAAAAACAGAAAGTGTTTTTGTTCTGGCCCCTCTCTTGGGAGTAAAGGGAATTTTAGGGGAGGGGGCTGCTTTGATAACCCAAACATTTTTCAGAGAACCCAAACACAAGAGAGGAATTCCTGCAGGCTCCCCCAGACCCCACACGTGCTGAACGCTGCCTTCCAGGGACACCTTTTCTTTCTCCCTGGGCGGCCTCATGCCTGCTCTTCCCTCCTGCTCCCCTCCTGCTGGAGGCTGGAGGTTTCTGGAGGACAACCGTGGTCTTGCTGGAGGCAGGCCAAGCCGTCTTCCAGGCCTTTTACTAGCAACTGTGATCCTTCAATGCAAGCGCACAGCGCCTTATGCTTCCTAAGCCCACCCACCACTCTCAGGCGCATGCTGGTCCCATTTCACGTGTGAGGAGGTTGAGGCTCAGGGAGCAGGTTCCCAGCTCAGGGCGTGAGGCTGAGACTGGAACAGGCCTGAGCAGCTAGTGCTTCCGCAGCGAAGAGGGGCGCCTGGCCTGGACAGGGCCTGGTGGGGACCTCAGCTGCGGGGGCTGGAGTGCAGACCTGGCTCACGTCTCAGCTCTGCCCTCTCCTGGCCGGGGCTTGGCGAGCACGCCTGGCTCTCTCATTGGCGACTTAAGGTGGTAACAAGGCAACTTCTCCTCAGTGCTGCATACAAGGGCTCACTTTCTTACCTGGCCTCTTGGACCTGTGACAATCACCTGGTTCCGTGTCCCGATGTGCACTGTCATCCGAGGGCGCCAGATGCAAGGCCTCCCGCCCCTGTGTCCTAGCCGATTATTCCTGGAGGGGATGGGACCCCTCTCCTCCCACCCAAGAGACTAGAAAATCCAGGCACGGCCCCTCCCACCTTTTTGTGATCTCCTGTTGAAATTTCAGGAAGCCGCTTGCTCTATTGAAGGGAGGTGACAGCATCCAGGGGTGGTTCAGTGACACTTCTCAGCTTTTGGGAGTGGGGGTCCTTTGCTTCCGTCAGCACTAAGAAGCACTAGGGTTGCAGCCTTGGTCTGGGCCGGGGACATTAATGTGAGCAGGTGGACGAAGGGCTCTTGTCTGCAAGGATGGGGTCTCCAGGGTCATGGGACTTCCTCCCAGAGTCTCTCTGGAAGTGCCAAGAGAACTTCCATGAGCTGTGGCCCAGATGCAATCCTGAAACCACGGTGGGTGGCAGCTTCCAGAGTTTACAGGGACTTTGTGCTTTGGGCTCAGGGGCCACGTCCTCATGGAGCTAGGGACGGAAGGACTGGGGTCTGAGTCCAGGTTCTGAGAGCCCGTGGGCCTGTTGCTGGGCTGCTCTGAGCCCCAGCTTCTCATCCGAGAAGCAGGAACCATAGCTGTCCTTGCACAACGTGGTTGTGGGGCTTCACTGTGCTGACCGAAATCAAAGGGCTGGGCGTGTACCAGGAGCGCAGGACACAGTCGTGGCTGAGAAGAGAGTGGTTGCTCAATGTGACAAGGTCCCATTCTGCACAGCAGAGGCCACGTTGTGCCTCCTGGCCTGGAGACTCCTCGGAGGCAGGTGTTCAGTCTGGCTCACAGGAGGAATTTCAGTCCATGGGTTGTGTATTCATCCACCCGTGAGGGTTTACTAAGCCCCTGCTCTGTGCCGGGCCTTGTGGGAGAGCACCGACAGCACTGGGCCGGAGGGTTGCGTCCTGCTCGTTTGGAACGCACCCCTGGCGGTGGAGAGAGACGCCCAGCGAAGAGTTGCACAGGTGGTTGTCTGGTGACAAGAGTGGTCAGTGCTCGGAGGGAGGACAGGATGCCAGAGTGGATACAGGCACCGGGCAGGGAGGCCTTCCCGAGAGAGAGGGGGACCTTTAGACACGCTCGGCAGAAGTTCAGGCCGAGTGGGGGCAGAGGTTCCAGGGAGCAGGGGCTGCACGTGCAGATGCCAGAGGGGACCAGGAGCGGGTAGCAGGTCAGGTGGCTGTGAGGGGGTGGTGGCAGGTCACTCAGGCCTTGCAGCCACAGAGGGGTGGGGGCCTTGAAGATCGTGAGGTGCCCCTAAAGGGTGCTGCACCTGCAGGATGGGCCAGCTTTGCTTCCTGGCCGCAGCGTGGAGAGCCCTGGTCACGGCAGGAATCCCAGCTGCCCTCGGCATCGTCGGTGAAGGCCTCGCTCCTCGGCAGAGCGCGCCCCCGCGAGCTGGCCCCGTGTCTCCGCTGCTGCCCCCTCCCGTCGCCCCGGCTTCCGTGGCTTCCCTTCCCTTCCCCGTGAGCTCAGGGCTCCCTGGCGACCCCACTGCCCTCTGTGGAGTCAGGTTCGTGGGTCCCTGCAGGTGTCCTGCCGCTGCCTCTGTGTCCCCATTGCCTTGGAATTGGGTCCCTGCTAGGTTTCGAGCTCACCGGTTACAGCACATGGTCAGCGCCTGGAGGACGTCGGCTGAACAGGTGGGTGAGCAGGTGGCGTGCTGGGCTGTCCACCTCACGCTGCACAGACCACGCAGACGACAAAGTCATGTGCTCCGGTTCTCTGTACCTTGGGCAGCTGAGGCCCAGAGTCACCCGGCAGGGCCAGGCGGGCAGGGCTCTTTCTGGGCGCTGTCCTGCCCTCCCCTCTGCCCACGGCCGTCTCCGTCCCTCCGCTGCTACATAAAATGCTAATGCTCTCATTTATTCGTTAAGAATTAATTTAAAATATTTTATGCAGCTCTTCCATCACAGTGGGAATCCATTTAATTAATCCCAAGTGGGAGGACACCAGGCAGCTGCCATAATTGGTTACAATTCCTCTGCAAGGCCTGTTTTGAAGCTGCGCTCCCAGGCGCGGAAGGCGCCGCAGCACCGCGGAAGGTGCGTGGCTTGTGCCTGGGCCACGACGCTGTCGCTGTCTCCATGGTGCAGCTGAGGACACTCACAGACCCCAGGCCGGGGTTCTGGGGCAGAGTCTGCCAGGGGCACCTGCACCCCTGGGCCCAGGTGGGCTCGTCCATTCTGCCTGGAAGTTATGGAGACAGCTGTGGGGGGAGCACCTCCCTCGTCGCTCCCTGGTCTAACCCGTGTGACTCTGATGCCTCATGTATACCACTGGGGGTCAGTGACGTGGTGTCACCGGCCATGGTGCTGTGGTCTGGATTTGAGTTGAGGGCCTGGGAGTCTGGAGGCAGGAGGGGCCGCTTTACTGGGGAGAAAATCCAGCCCATGGGGCACTGCCCTTTCTCTCCCCTTCCCGTGCGCAGCGACTCTGGGTGGGGACCAAAGCTTTCCCCTGGAGAAGCGGCCGTGGGAGAGGAGGCCTGGGGCAGCTGTGACGTGGCCCGGGGATGTGTGCAGGGACGTGGGCTCCCGACGAAATGTGATGGGGGCGCTGTAGCAGACGGCTAGGGCTGCATAACAAAGCACCACACATTCCGTGGCTGAATAACACATTTATTCTTGGACCGTTCTAGAGGCCAGAAGCCCGGGATCAAGGTGTCAGCAAGGTCACTTGTTTCCTCTTGAGGCTGCGAGGGAGAACCTATCCCAGCCTCTCTCCTGCTCCTGGGGGTGGTGCTGGCATCCTCGGCTTTCATCCTCGTGTGGTGCTTTCCCTGTGTCTGCGTCTGGTTTTCCCCTTTCTGCAGGGACACCAGTCGCATTGGGGTAGGGCCCACCCTAATGACCTCACCCCAGCATGATCTCTTCTGTAGAGACCCTGTCTCCACATACAGTCGCATTCTGAGGTCCTGGGGTTAGGACTTCAATGTATGAATTTTTAGTGACACAATTCAACCCATAAAAGGGAGAAAGCCGAGAACCAGCTCAGATGTTTTCATATTTGCAAATTCCAGGACTGGGGAGTCTTGGGAGGAAGGTTCTGCAGGGTGAGGTCTATGGGGAGGTGCTGAGAGAGGAGCCCCCGGCCCAGGGCTGAGCGCAAGCATCGCGGCGACGGCTGGCGACAGGCTGGCCACGTTCTACAGGGGAAGACCCTGAGGCTCAGAGAGCCAGGGCCTGGCCAGGGCCCAGGTGGTCATAAGTAGGACTCTAAGCTGAACAGCCACTTATTCAGGGCCCGTGGGGTGCTGGGTCCCGTGCTGGGACTGCCAGGCTGCCTCTCCAGACCCAGCTGGGCCTGCATGATGGGCGTCCTTATCTTTATCCTGTAGGTGTGGAACCAAGGCCGGGAGAAGCAGATTTGTAATGCCCCAGGCTGCACAGTTACTAAGAGTCTGAGCTGGGCCTTGAACCCAGGCCTGTAAGACCCCAGGCTCCTCCCACTACACAGCTTAGCTCATGTGACGGAGTGTGAACACGCAACCCAGCGTCAGCATTAGGGGCCGGGCTGGGTGGGGCCCAGGTGGTTCTCAGAACACGAGATATTCAGTGCTAAAACCAGGCCAGGCCAGGCAGACGGGGATGGCCGGTCACCCTGGCCGGGGCGGAGCTCCTGCATCTGCTAGTGTTTGTGGAGACTCCTGGCCTGAAAGATGCCAGCTTCCTCCTCCTGGAAGGGCGCCGCCCATATGGGCTTTGAATCTGCGCAGGCTTCCTGCCGGGGCTCCACAGGTTGGAGGTGACTTCTCTCTGAGGAAGTAGCTCTGAATGTTCCTCTGGAGCCCGCGCTGGGGCGATGTGTAACTTGCGCACCTGTAGGCAGGAACCCCCTGAGAGCTTGCAGACCCCTCCTCCTTGCCTGAAGGCAAGACCAAGGCAGAAGAGAACATGTCAGTCGATGGGGGTCCTGGCGGCATCTGGCGACATGCCCTGGTCCCATCCTGAGCTCAGGACCCCTTGAGAGGTAAGACACAGGAGCCAAATGTCAGAGATCAAAGGTCACCTTTATCATAGGCAAACGGGACTGGGAGAGTGCAGCTTTAGGTCTGTAGCCAAGAGGAACCGCTCCACCGTCATCCCTGAACCCCACTGCCAGCCAAGTTGGACACTCGTGGCCCTCATCCCTACTGCCTGGCCAGAGCGGCTGGAACACACCCTGCCTGCAGGCCACTCCCTGCTCAGCAAAGGAAGCAGGAGGAGTGAGGAGGGAGTGTGCCTGCATCTCAGAGAAGAAAATACAGTTGTGCAGTCTTATTGACTGCTGAGTCTCAGCCCCTGGCTCTGTGCCTGGCACAAGGTCTGCGTGCAGGAGACCTTTGCCAACGGCAGGTGTCGGTGGCATGGGGTCTACCCTGGGAGCGTTTGTGGGAAGCTGGTGAACCCTTCCACACACTGCTCTGTTCCAGCCTGAGGCCTTCGCACTGGCTGTTCCTTCCTTCTGGAGGGCCCTTCCTCTTTGTTGGTCCAGGGCCCGGCTGCACACCCCTCCTCCAGGAAGCCCTCTGCTGCTGCCCTTCTGCCCATCTCGCGTTGGCTGTCCACGGCTGTGTTTGGTCTTCCTTGCTGCGCTCCAGCCTCTCTGGGGTTGTCTACCTGCCCTTTCGCCCTCCAGGAGGCCTGGCACACAGTAGGTGCTGCCAGCACACGGGCTAGTTACCTGATCGACTGGAGCAACGGCTGTTTTCTGAAGTGTGAGGCCAGAGGGCTCCACGGTGACCCTACACACTATTTCCTGAGGGCCTGCAGGTGCCAGGGGCCTCATGCATGATGCGCTTCAGTCTTCGCGGCAGCTTTTCTCCTTTATCGATGTGAAATTCACGTAACGTACAGTTAATCATTCAAAGTGTACCTTCAGTGGCATTTCGTGCACTCACAGTGCTCTGCAAACACCACCTCTGTCTAGTTCCCAAACATTTCCATCTCCCCGCAAGGAAACCCCACACTCATTAAGCAGTCACTTCCCATTTCCCGCTCCCAGCCTCTGGCAACCACCAATCTGCTTTCTGTCTCTGTGGATTTGCCTAGTCTAGATATTTAATATGAATGGAATCATGTTGTATGTGGCTTTTGCATTTGGCTTCTTTTACGCGGACAAATAGGGAAAAGCTGCTCTCCGCACTAGGGGCGCTGGGAGGTCCTCGTCGCTGCAGGCTGAGTGCCCACTCTGTGCCCGCTCTGGGAACGAAGGGTCGCAGTGTTCACGGGGCTGGCAGCAGCTCTCCTGTGCTGCTCCTCCCTCCTGGCCCTCTGCCTGCGGAGAGCTGCCTCCAGGTCACTGTCCAAGGGGCCTGTCCCCTGGCACAGCCCCTCCTATTCCTGTAGTTCTGGGTCTGAGTGTTGCTGATTATGATTTTCAAAGCACTTCCTTGGGGCCTGGGGTAGGCAGGGCTGAGCAGTCATCTTTCTGAAGCAGCCTGTGGTCAGAGCACTGTGCCCAAAGCTTGCTGCTCAGGTGACCTAGCCCTGAGGGGATGCTTCCTGGTGCTTTATCAGGGCTGGCTCCAAGGGCTGCCACCTGGCTGTCTCCCAGGGCCTCCCGCTCAGAAGGGCCCATGCTGGGTTTATCGCTGCTGCCGCCATCTTGACTTTCTTCCTAATTTTTGAACGAGGGGCCCACATTTCGGTTCGCATGTGGCCTTGCAAATTCCATGGCTGGCAGTAGGTGAATCGGGCGGGGAAGTGAACCCTCCTTCATTCCTCGTGTCTTCATTCAAGGCTGGAAAGGCCGCTGGGGCTGACTTGCTGGCCGAGGTGTGTCCTGTTGCCCTCGGCGATGGCAGCGCAAAAGGAAGCGAGGTGATGGCGGTCCTTGCAGGGACCTGGGCCCAGCGCCCTCGGTGCTCCCAAGCTAAGCGGCAGGAAGAAAGCCAGGCAATCCTCCCCTCAGGATTTCTGAAGCCAGGGTAATGAAGTGTCCCCTATAAAGTTTCACATAAAACAATCTGCCTTAAAGAATGGCCTGAGAGGGGTAATTGGCCGCCGACGTGGGCAGTAATTATAATGGTTGTTAACCCCCAGAACTGTGAGCAGGCAGACGGGACTACTTTGATATCTTCAGTGCTACATCGCAGTTGCCAAGGTGGAAGGAAGAGGCGGTTGCCTTGAGGGTGGTGGTGCCTGCTTTCCCGGGTGCCGGCCAAGGTCTCTGCCCAGGCTGAGTGGCCCTCGGGGTGGAAGCCGTGGAGATGTCTGCACAGGGGGTGGGGGGGAGGGAGCGGCCCTGTGTGTGCAGGAGCCCTGCTTGCATTCTTCCAGCCATTGCAGCTGTGGCGTGAGGAAGACGTACGTGTCTGCCTGTGTGCGAATGTGCTGGCCACTCTTGGGTGCTTGCTGGGCTGGTCGAGGGCACGGGCTTCAGGATTCACAAGGGCCGGGACCGCCTTGCAGCCCACTCTTCCTGAGTGTCCGCGATGATGCTAAAGAAAGCGCCTGGGACTTTGGAACCAGGCAAGTTCAGGTTTGGCTTCCGGCCTGAATCAGCTGAGCGACACTAGGCGAAGCAGCTGACATGTCGGAGCTTCAGCTGTAAGGTGGGCACCATTGTCCCCACACCCAGAACAGGGCAGGTTTGATGCACGTGGCATGCACAGCGGTGTCTGGCACGGGAAGGGCGCCGGTGAGTGAATCTCTCCCCGTTGCGGTTCCGGGACCCGCTGTGGAGAGACCTGACTAAGCCTCAGGCGGCAACCCTCAGAGAGCAAGGGCTCGGCTCTGGGACACTGCCTGGCTTCAGCGCCCACCTGGGTGGCCCTGGGGTTTCTTAACTTGCCTGCCTCAGTTTCCCCATCTGGAAAATAGGCCTAAGAGGAGGTCGAGAGGAGGCACTGTGCTGGACAGGGCAGGCGGCAGCACCCACCTTGCCGGGTTTTTGGAGGATTAGGTGCATGAACACAGAGCACGTGGTGAGTACTCAGAAACGGTGGCTGCGCTCAGTCTGCTAGCGTGAGCACCTTGCCCTGTGCTCCCTGCACCTTAGTGAGGAAGGTCGACAGCCCTTGGCCCTGTGACTGACCCTAGCCCCTGCAGCTGGGACACGGCAGTGCCAGGGTGCTCCAAGTGGTCCTCCAGGTGTGATGTGTCTTTTCAAGGGTGGTTGGGGGGACTGGTCAGCTTCTGGGGCCTGGTACAGATCGAAGTCACCCCAAAGTGTTCTTTTCCCCGAGCCTGCAAGTGGATGCCGACATGGAGGGTTTGGGGGTGGGTGCATTTTGGATGTGGATTCTGACACCCCTGGCCTGCCTGTGCACGGAGGACATGTGCATGTGTCCGCAGTTTGTTTGACTTCATTACCCATCGGGCAAATGCCATCGGCTCCCACCCCGCCCCTAGCACAGGGCCCGGGATCTCAGGTCTAAGTGAACTCTCTGTCTGCCGAGGCCACGTCACCGGCCCTCTTTGCAGATGCCAACAGTCATCCAGATGAGGAGGGCTGTGGGTCCTGAAGAGGCCAGGCCTGGTTTGTCCCACGGACACTTCCAGAAATGGAGGAAAGCCAGACGAACTGCGCAGCGCCCCAGGCCTTTGCTGCTGCTGCTGGCAGGAAGGGCTACACTGAGACCAGGGGGGCCTCGGTGCCGCCCCTCAGTCCCAAGGGCCCAAGGACAGAGGACAACACCCCTCCCCGGGGGCTGGGGTGGCAAGGAAGGGGAGGGTGGGCACTGCAGGGCTAGAGCAGGCTGGGCAGTCCCTGCCACCTGACAGGCGGCGACACTGTGAGAGGGGTGGAAACGGGCCCTTGGCCAGCTGTGTCCTGTCCAGACTGGGCAGGGAGGTCAGGGGAAGCACCCGGCTGGGAGGCGGGCAGGTGGGTGGTGTTTGGAAATGAGGCCTGGCTGGCAGAGCTGGTGCCTCCCTGCACGCTGGCGAATGGCAGACAACAGTCAGGAACCTTTGCATATGCAGCGCCCGACTGACCCCGAAGAGGCATTTGGAAGCTCTTGGCTGTGCCTTCTAGCTCCCAACCCTCCCGCCGTCCACACTGGGGGAGGTGGGCAGTACGGTGGCCCCAACCTCCTTCTCTGGGTCCCTCCAGGGTGTTCCTGGCTCGCCGGCGAGGCGTGGGAAAGCCTCAGTAGCCTGGTCCCCTCTGTTTCTGGCTGAGGGAGGGGTGTTTTCACGGGTTTTCTTCCAGGGATCTGGATTGATTTCATGGGGGGAAGGGCAGGAATTTTATCTTGTGATAAAAATGTCACTCATACTGTGCTGGGGCCTGATTTTCAAAGCAAAACTTTGGAGCTGGGGAAGCTTGTTCCAGACAGCAGAGACCGTGGTATTTATTTCTTCTTGGTGTTTGCCATGAAATCTTGAAAGATTGACTTGTGCTGTACTTGCACGGCCAATATGAAGTTTAGAAAATACAGAACAGATGCGATTCCGGGACAGCGGGAAAACTTTAGCCTCTTTGTTGAGAATTGTGTGAACAAGAATAGAAAGCACCTACTGCGCGCCAGGCATTCTGTGGGGTCTTCTACATGCCTGCCTCGTGACGATCCAGTGATGTAGGGACTCCTGTATCTCTTTGCAGAGGAGGAACTCGAGGCCCAGGGAGGTTAAGCAGTTTGCTCAAGATCATACAGCACTTAAGGGGCATAGCTGGAAACCCCTCCCGAGTGTTTCCAAATCCTGCGCCGGTTTCCACTCCTCCTCCCCGGAAAGGTGAGGAATGCATTCGGATTCTGTGCGTCTGTGTGGACACCTTCCTCCACTATCAAAGCACCACGTGTTTAAACCACAGTATCTGGAAATTCTGTAGTAACTACATTTTAAGGCAAATTAACCTTGATAAGATCTTTAATGTCATGTATTAGACTATTTTCCCTTAGTAACACATTAAAACTGTCAGACTCGATATGATCGCACAATTAATGAGATTACACACGATGTAAATTTCAATTCATTATTACAGTGTCTGCGCTAATAGACTTGCGATTAATACCCCCAAACCATGCTAGTTCAAAAGGACAAGTTTTTATGAATCGTGTGACGGGAACAGGCAGAGGCAGCCACGGCTTTGACGGATGGAAGTGAGGACGATTTCTGCGACTGTCTACTCATTTCCTGAGAGTACAGGAAAGACGGAGCTAATTAAGAGCGTAGCTTGTGTGGGCCAAGGAGCTGGAGCAGCCAGCATGAGACAAGCCGTCCTAGGAAAGCCCCCGGGCCGCCCCTGGACTTCCTGGGGAAACCACTCGCCATGAGCTCCGCGTCCCTCGGGCACCTCATTTTCCCAGCGCTGCTGGCTTTCTCGCAAGAATGCTGAAATCGGAGTTCAGTCAGAGGAAGCGTATCATGCGAGGAAAATGCTCCGTGAATTTGAAGAATAGTAAGAAAAACTGATTTCTTGAGTCCTCGGGCCATGTCAGGCACAGCGATTGGGCGCTATTTATCCCTGTGCGCGTGTGCTCACCCCCCGCGGCCTGGCTGCGTCCATCAGCCCTCACTGTGTAGATGCAGAAACTGGCTTTGAGGATGCTAACTACCTTGCCTGAGACCATGCGGCTAGTTGGGGACGGATTCTAATCCCATGTCTCTAATGGCTGTGTTTCCTACATGTTTTGCCATCAGAAAATGAACTATGGCTGTGCGAGAGGCGCCGCCTTGTTGGAAACATATTTGGAACGTGGTGGCAGCTTTCTGCTTGGTTATGACATAAAAGGTGGAGACGCACCCCCTGCACGCATGTGACACGGGTCAGCTGCTACCGTGGGGGACTCTGTTTCGCCGAACATCTACCTCGTGTGCCAGTTACTAAGCGGGTGCTTGCAGTGCATTAGCATCCTCAGTCCTGTGACAAGGCTCTGGGGTGGGCACCGTGTCCACGAGGAAGCTGAGGCCCGGGGGCGGCGCAGCTGACCAGAGTGGCCGGAGTTTGAGCCCTGGTCTCACTCCAGCACTCACGCCCTTTCCACCCCCGCCATGGGGAGCAGAGGCCCCTCCGCCCCAGTGACCACTCTGGATGACCGCAGGTCACCCCTGCAGATGTCTCAGCATTTCTGTGTTAAATATCCTGACCAGGGGCCTTTGTAAACCCATGGCACATACCTGCCTGCTCTTTGTGTGTTTTGCAAACATGTTGTCACTTTCTTTGTGGCACAGCAGCAGGGGCATCTCCTCATCCCTCCCCCTTCGCTCAGCGGCTGTGCGGGCCTCAGGGGGTGCGGCCTGGTCCAGACACGGCCCTGCCCTCAGGTGGCTCCTGGCCCGGGGCAGAGGAAGGACAGGGGTGTGAGCAGAGTGGGGAGAGCCTGGGAGAGGAGGATGCTCCTGGGGCCGGGAAGAGGGCTGGGGAGGGCAGACCAGACCTCGAAAATGGAGAGGGAGGAGATAATGGAGGTGATTTTTATCCCCAGGGAGTTGGGGCATCCAAGTCGGGGCATGGGGCCCTCGGGCGCTCAGCGGGCCCGACTGATAGGCACAGGTCCTGGAAGGGGTGTGGGCAGTGGGAAAGGGGCCCAGGGGTCAGTGGAGACTGGGGGCACTGGTGCCAGGCTACTGAGCAAGACCCTAGGCTTTATCCCCAGGCCCTGGGGAGCCCTAGAAGGTCACAAGGTCATGGGCCAGGGGTGCCTGCCCACTCAGGCTTGTGTCCTTGGCTGCCCTCACCCCAAGAGTGCCTGCCTAATTCGGGCTTGGATGAGCTAGACAGACCTCAAGCTGGATGGACAGGGGGCTCACCCTGTGGGTGGCCTTTGGGACACACCCATGCCCAGGGTGCTGTGGAGGCCCAGGCCTGGCCTTTCTTTGGTGTTCTGCACTGGGCTTAGCGTGTGGCTGGAGACCCACTGGACGGGACACTCTGTCATTCCTTTAAGGCCTGGCTGTGAACTTCACCGTAAGTGGTAATGAAGCCCCGGAAGCTGCACTTGTAAACAAGGGGTGAAGTGATGCTGCGGGCGTTTGGCGTTCCGCGGGCTGCAGACCTGTCACACTCCTGTCTTGCCGGCCCCGCACAGTCCAGTCCCCTGGAACATGGTAGGGTTCTGTTTTACATGGGGCCCCACGGGCACCAGGAAGTGTCTGGCACATTTAAAAAAGGGGCTTTTATAAAAGGCAGCACCCAACACGGAAAGGCACAGTGGGAAGGGTATTTCCATGCACTTTTCTGCCCGTGCTGTAAACAGATAGGACTCTCTCTTGTTTTAAGAGTACACCCCCAACCAGTTAGCCCTCCCCTTGTGAGTGAGGAATCCCACTTTGTGGGGGTTTCTCCGAAGGCCGTCCGTCACTCAAAACCAGGAAAACAGTCCACATGCAGCCTTCACAGCGGGGTCATCTACAGCGTCCGCAAGCAGGAGACGGTTTCAGCATCCCATGGTGGGGCTAGAGCCAACCAGGAGACTTCCCATTGGGAACGAGGTTGAATAATTATCATCATTTTGCAGACCCGCATGGAAGGGAGCTGAGCGATGCGTGGACAACAGGGGTCTGAGCCCATGGGCAGGTCTCGGCAGGATGTCGGGTCCTGTGCAGGAACTTGGACCTCTGATGTTGCCCAAACCCCCGCTGGGGGGGATGCTCCCCCACCGTGGCGGGGCCTGCGGTTCCTGGCGCAGTGTCAGGGTGTGCTGGCTGCTGGGGCGGGGGGCCCGAGGCTTGTCAGGCCTGACCATGAAGGCCAGGACCCCGGGGAGGTGGCAGGCCCGGGCAGGCCAGGTGGGGGCCTGCACCCGGGCGTGGCCAGGCCTGTGGGAAGGTGGGCTTGAGAGACCGTCACCAACACCACTTGGCAGCCCTTCTCTTCTGCTTTACTAATGAAATACCGTTGGCCATAGTTGCTTTTTTAATTGACTATGAATCCACCGCCATTAATTGCGGCTGTAAGCGCCAACCTTCCTGGGAGAGTCCAGCTCACTTTGGAGTGCACCCAGGGCGGGCTCCTTCCTCGGCGCCCATTCTTCAGGGCTGGTTGTGGTCCCTCGTGCTGGGAACACAGGGGCCCATGCAAGCTCGTCTTCATGTCCCGTGGTGTTGGGCAGGGCAGCGCTGACTGCGGGGCGGTGGGTGGAGAGCAGGGCTGGCATGCTTGACCAGAGCATGTGTGGTTCAGGTGGGGATGTCCACGGCTGTGTTTACAGATTGGTGTGTCCGACCTGCCCCACTGAGCTCACGGTTACACGCTCACCTGCCCCTTGGACCAGGCTGCCAGCAAGGGTGAGCAGACCCTGACCAGTACGTGGACGCCTGCCCCTCGGCCAGCACACGCTGAGGCCCCTCAGCCCCTTGCCCACTGGTTGGCGGGACACCCCTCCCCACTGCCGCCGTCCTGTGCCGCCTGAGTCACCATTGCCTGCAGTGTAATCGTGAGCACAGGGACCCTGCATTTGCTGTTGCCTGACAGAGCTTCGTGAAACAGCACAACAGAGACCTGCTTGGAACAGAACCTTGCAATCAGCTGGAGCGGTGGGCTGTCATCCTGTTAATCACGACCCCTGTGGACAGTGCTGTCCCCCCCACCTCCCCACACACTGCCTGCTGCTCCCCTTGCGCCACGTTCTCCTGCTGCGCTTCCCCGTCTCTGCTCTGCGTGCGACTCTCCTTCCTCCCCTTCCTCTTTCTGCCCTTGGCTTGTCTGTCTCTTTCCCTTCTCTCTTCTTGTCTGTCTCTCTTGTTAAATGGATTCTGGACAACAGTTCTCTGGGTCAGGCGCTTGCTGAGTGAGCGTCTGTCGGGCCACAGAGGAAGGGGGACAGCTCACGCTCCTCTGAAAAGTCAGAGAGGCCCCTGTCCATACTTCCATCCATCCCTCTCAGCTGTCCATTCTCCTGTTCATCCGCCCACCCACCTACACTCCATCTATCCATCCACTTGCCCACCACCTGTCTACTCATCCATCCATCCATCCACCCATGCATCCACCCACCTATTCATCCATCCATCCATCCATCCATCCACTTACCAACCCTCCTTCCTATTCATCTATTCATCCATCCATCCATGCACCATCCATCCATCCATCCATCTTCTCACCCACCCACCTATTCATCCATTCTTCCATCCATCCATCCATCCATCCATCCATCCATCCATCCATCCAGTGACCTGTGCACCCACCCACCCGCCCAACATGTCCTGAGCCCTTGCTCTTGGCTAGATGCTGGGGATACAGTGATGGAAAAGTGAGATGGGCTTAATTGCTTCTTCTGGGCCCACAGAAACCTCTGTGTATCCATCTTTCAAAATCTTGATCACTCTCAATTGTGAAATAGTTTGCAACTCTGTCTCTCTCATCAGATTGTGAATGCTTCAGAGCTTGGGCCGGGTCCTA